>JALLBB010000393.1:0-16085 GCA_036939735.1 Discostella stelligera | reverse complement strand
CCACTAAGTCTATACGACGTCGTATAGACTTAGTGGTTAAACTAAGCTCTAACAATGGTCCTAAAATCTGGTGTTCCCATTTGCAAAAAATGTCTGTTTGTCAATGGTCTTCGACTTTTTAGGTGAACTGACGGGAGTACATATTGGCAGATAGGTAGTGCCTATTGGCTGATGTTTTTTTTCGCTGGATGGCAGATGGAGTTTGACTGTCTGTCGATAGATACTGCATGATGTCATGCCTGAGAACAGATGGGCACTGCCTATGAGCTGATAGGAAGTGCCTGTTGATGATGTCATGCCTGTGGGCAGATGTGCACTGCCTATGAGCTGACACAGAAACGAGGAGAGGAGGGGAATATAAAAAGTGGGGGAATCGGAGGACACAGAAAGAATGTAATACAATTAGGATCGAAAGGGCTCAAGTTTGGATGAAAGGCTGAGGATTTGAAAGAAATATAAGGTGAGGCCCTTGCGTCAACAGGCATGGAACTGTTAGCCAATGGAACGAAAGTTAACAGGACTGCTCCATTATCCAATGGCACTTTTTTGCTAACTGGTACTAACACATCAATAGGATTGACATTTCAAAGCAAAAAATATGGTATGAGATTTAAATAACTTCATCAACAAATACTCAATATTCTGCCTCCATTGCTGCCGCCATCCTCCTATTTTTCTCCCGCCTGAGATCACTCATGTATCCTCTCAAATTTACCATCAATGCCCCACTTCTGGCCGTTAATTCCTTAGTCTTGTCCATCACCTGTTCGTACACACTCATGCTTCCCGTACCCATGACCACACACCCCTCCTCGGAATCAATCTTGGCATCCAATAGAGCATTTCTTATCAAATCCACAATCCAACGCTCGGCACGTTCACGATCCATGGCAAGCTTTTCCCCCAACGTCGTTAAATCAATCTTATGGTGGATGCGACAGTAATTCTCAAAGACAAAGACACGTGCCTCCTCCATAAACATTTCCGTCTGCTTACACAGGAAGAAGTCAGACTTCAAGACTGTCTCGCATCGAGCCAGTTGCGACTGCGCGGCCTCGAAGTCGAACTGGACTGAGAGTTGGTCCACAAATTCAACAATGGGATCGGAGTACTCGCATTGTTGCATCACCTTGACTAAATCACGAAGGAGACGGCGTCCCTCGGCATTGGAGTTACCCCCCGCCTTCTTGGCCGCGCGGCGCTTGCACAGCAAGACGGCGGCGGTGAGATACCGAAGCAGGTGGGGTGCATGCGTCGTCACGGCCTGGAGATACTTCTCAGAGGTGAATAATTCCACCATACTCTCCAATCCTGCCTTTCCGGAATCATTCCAAAACACAAAGAGACTCCAATGCAACAGCCAAGTGCGTTGATGGAGTGCTTCGAGGGGTGCGAGCTTGTGGGAGGAAGCTAGCGATTCAATGGCCGTCTTTACGGCAATCAATGCAACCGACGCCTCCTCCCAATCTTCAACGAGGATTTCACACGATAATTTCCCCCATAGAACATGCAGGAGGGAGGTGTCGATCGACGTAAGATAGTACATGTTGGGATTGCCCGTCTTTTCATCCTCGGAAGGAGACGAGGAGGATCTAGCGCCACCAGCGGCAGCAAACTCGTCGTCATCGTCGTTGGGACCATCACCCTCGCCATCCTTGCGTTGTTTGGGAGGAGAAGCGAAGAGAGATATGTAGTTCTCAATCTGATCCCGGGCTTGTATGTAATCACCACAGTCGAAGTTGAACTTGGCGAATTTGTAGTAGGCCGCGACGGTCTCTTGTGTGACATCGTAAGTCGTGGTGGATGTGATAGAATTTATATTCCACTGATTGTTGTTCACAAGAGTGGCCTGATTTGTTTTCCATTAATAGTGAATAGTTGAATAAAATGAGATTAAAGTGACAAATGACATGGACCAAATGCAAGTGTTCAATCAACCAATCAAGTCAGGTGATCCATACACAAACAGACACGTAGACATTGCTCACCCGAAGCTCATCATTCCGACAAAGCTCATCCAACTTAATCTGAGCATCCCTCAAATCCTCCATCTTCTTCAACACCTCTGCCTTCTGATCCTCCATTTCCTGAGGAATTTCGGCGTCGTCGCCGTGCACCTCGCGATAAATATCCATGGCGTAATCGACCATATGTGTTGGCTTGAGCAGCTCCAAACGGGCTTGGGCCACGTCGATGGAATTATAGGAGATGAAACCCGATGAAATGAGCGTGTCGATGTATTCGAGCAGGGGGAACATCATGTGCAGATCGAGGTAGGGGGAGATCTTGGAGGTGAGGTCGTACGTGGCGGCGTCGGCGGGCGGTGCGGCTGTGGCTGCTTCCATGGCAATGGTATCGGCCGTCATGGCTGGACTTCAGTTTATTTAGCTCCTCTGTCGCAATGAAATCTTCCTATTAGGCTCGTTGCTGTCAATGAAAGGCGGAATGTAAAAAAATGAGGCTGGTAACAAGCAACAAGGTCCTCATTTCTTCATGGTCACTGGCTCGCGGGTGTGTGTGGACGTGGGGTGGCGCGGGGGTCTTTGGGAGGAAGGAGGCACGCCGCCAGACGATCTTCGAAGGCCAGACGGTTCAAAAAGAGGAAAAAGGAAAAGGGAAAAGGGAAAAGGGAAAAGGGGGACTTTTGTAGGCTTTTTGACTTTTTCCAACATTATTTTCTATTTTCTCCCAACTCTCGGAATGCTGAATCAGAACAAAACAACAACAACAACTTTTCAATTCACCCTTCGCGTTGACCTGAACCGATTAAGAGTAATAGCCAGCAACCATGGGGAAGGGAGGATGCAAATCAGCTTCGTCCAGGGTAAACAACTCCACACCGGAAACTGAGGAAAGAAGTGGCAATAGCTCCACAATATCTATTCTTGAAAAAGAGCGCCGACAGAAAATATCCGCGGAGCCGAAATTTTATTGGGCACACGACGAGGAGCCGCATCGTCGAAGGTGCGAGCATTGCTAGTCGTAATGGCATACATTGATTATTGTCGATTTCCAATTTAACACCGCTAATTCTTCTTTACCCAGAAAGCAAGAAATCCTACAGAAGCATCCCAGCATCAAGAAGTACATGGGAATCGACGCCGCGACAAAATTCAAAGTTGCGTTCTGGGTTGCATTCCAACTGTTATCCCTCCACCTCCTGCAGGGAGCACCGTGGTACACATGGTTATTCTGCTGCTACACTCTTTCGGGATCGATAAATCACATGATGACACTGGCAATGCACGAACTGTCGCACAATCTCGGTGCCAAGTACATGACGGCCAATCGATTCTTGGCAATCCTGGCTAATTTGCCCATGGGCATTCCCGCCGCGGCAAGTTTTAAGCGGTATCATATGGAACATCATAAGTTTCAAGGAGAGCATGTAGTCGATGTGGATATCCCCACGGAGTTCGAGGGGTGGTTCTTCCACTCGACACCACGAAAGATTTTGTGGTGCCTACTCCAGCCGCTCTTCTACTCGTTGCGGCCATTGGCAGTCAATCCCAAGAAACCTACCCGATGGGAATTCATCAACATTTTTTGTATCGTCGTGTTCGACTGCATGATTGTGTATGTGTGGGGAATACGGGAACTACTCTATCTTGTCTTGGGCACCCTCTTCGGTATGGGACTGCACCCCGTGGCGGGTCATTTCATCGCCGAACATTACGTCATGAACGAAGGACAGGAGACGTACAGCTACTACGGACCGCTCAATTGGCTTACCTTCAATGTGGGATATCATAATGAACATCATGATTTCTCGAATATTAGCGGTAAACATTTGCCGACGGTGCGGAAAATTGCCTCGGAGTATTACGATGAGATGCCACACTATCATTCGTGGGTGAAGGTGATTTGGGATTACATCTTTGATACGAAAATCTCGCCCTATTCTCGGGTGAAGCGTGTGACTATGGAAAATAGAGAGATTGAAGATTTGAGAGCGAGGGGTGGTCTTGTGAGCTAAGGCAGGCTTTGCGGGATTTTGCGTTTTGAATTCGTTTTAAGTAATCAGCATCCGTCGCAGTGGATTGATGTCTTTGTATTTACATGTTAATTCTTATTGTTACTATAATACAGGTTTAAGTAACAATAAGACCTACTCTTGCGAAATTTGGTTCCCTCGGAAGATCTTTTGATATGCTTCTACAATACAATTCCATCAATTCTGATTTTGCAATATATTTTAAGAAATGAAGAAACAAAAGGAAACGTGCAAGCCAGAACATTTCATACAATGAGCCGTTTATTTTATCTGACACACAATGACACTCTTTCCAGACAATAAATGGTCGAGCTTACTCTTTTGAGATGCCAAGCTAGATGCCAAATCTTATTTTGTCACAAGCCAGTGCTATAATCGCTTGATGATTCTTTTCTTCCTCATGACTTTGTCGCTTCTAGCAACAATGCCATTCTACACACAAACAGGCCATGAAATGGTACCACTTCACATCGACTCCCTTCAGCAGCAATTTCTCGACTCCTGCTTCTGTGGCATGATGGGGAACGCCTCCCTCTCTGGTTGTTGGATTGTCTTTGGTAGCCTCTTTGCAATTTCCACAAATAGCGCCCGAACATTGTTCGAATTCTTAGCCGATGTTTCCATGTGCAAGATTCCATTCTCTTCCGCATATGCGTTTGCCTCATTGAAGTCTACTTTTCGACGAGACTCGAGATCGGCCTTGTTGCCAGCCTAAGAAAATGAAGATTTGTGGAATAAAAGGTTGAGTGACGAGTGACGATGTGTTAAACTTGAATATGTGGATCCCCATGCCCATGTCCCTACCCAATTGGTCCTTGCAAGATTTCCCACAA
Source organism: Discostella stelligera (assembly GCA_036939735.1). Taxonomy (NCBI): domain Eukaryota; phylum Bacillariophyta; class Thalassiosirophyceae; order Thalassiosirales; family Thalassiosiraceae; genus Discostella; species Discostella stelligera. The sequence goes on along the minus strand of JALLBB010000393.1, from coordinate 11,258 downwards.
CTCACCATGGCAATTACCACATTGGTATCCCCCCTTCGTTGTAATTCTTTCACCCACGACTTGGCACCAGCAAACGAATCAGGATTCGTGATGTCATACACAATGATTGCCGCCGCTGCTCCCCTGTAATACATCGGAGCAAGAGATCGATACCGTTCTTGTCCGGCCGTGTCCCAGATTTCAAATTTGACCGTCGCGTCATCGAGCGCTACGGTTTGAGTTAGGAAGGCCGCTGAATTTTGTATGATTAATTGAAAGAAAGGAATGTTGTAAGTTAGCAACAAAGACTATTACACATTGGACTGGGGGTAGCTGGCAGATTGGTTCTCTTTCCGCGGTCTCTCTCACCTCCAATTGTTGGCTCCTGAAATTCAAAAAATTCATCCCTGACAAACCGCACGACGAGGCATGATTTTCCAACGGCAGTATCTCCCAATAGAACAAGCTTGAAATGGCAGACCCTATTATTACTCATGATAATATCGACGAGATCACAATGAAACGTATTGATGAATCACTGGTTCTTGCTTATTCGAGTTCTTCTTATTTTTTTGCTCACACTTTGCCCCCGCCCTCTCAACACGACACAGGGTCGATCTTCGATTTTGATTTTGCAGCTGCAGGATTCTGCCAAGTCTGAATTCTGCCCAAAAACAATAATAATTCAAAATTCAAAACTTCACCTTCCAGAAGTGGTTCGAAGAAGAGAGACGAGGTGACGTCATGAGCGATCCATGCAAAAACCGAACAGCGGGAACGTCTGTCAGTCTCCTTCCCACCCCACCATCCACCTGCTTCATCATCATCAGCCAGAAACAAAAATCACTTGAAATCATGGTGGCAATGGGCAGGAAACGGAGCAGCTCAACGGGTGCATCCAAATCCAAAGATAATGGCGGTGGCGGTGAGAAGCTTACAAGGCGTCAGAGAGCCGCTGCGATGGCCAAAACGCCCTACTTCGCACCCAAACCCATCTCCACGATACAGCGCATCGACCTTCCAATCGAGCAGTTGATGCCTCAACAGCGAATCGATTTGATTGCCGACTTGAGTGAATCGATACTGGAGGATCCATCGACGGCATTGAATTCATCTCGAACTGAAATCGGTGGTGGCAGCACATCGAAGGGAAATGACAAGGAAGGAGAATACAACCAAAAGGAACCTCTATACCACAAGACCCAATCCAAAATTTCGAAGTTGATGGACCTTGCGACCTTATCAAACAATGGGCACGATGCCCATGCCGCTCGCTTGGCACTCTTGTCACTACTCGCCATTTTTCAGGACATTTTACCAAGCTATCGCATACGTGTACCCACTGAAGCAGAAATGAGCGTACGAGTTTCGAAGGAGACGAAGGCTACCTGGGATTATGAACGAAAATTACTCCAGGCATACCAAAGGTTCTTACAACTACTCGAAAAAACTTGGGAGGATGGTAAATCTGGACTGAGTTGGATTGATGTGGATAGTGGAAAGAGGGGGAAAAATCACTCAGGAGGTGGACCGCCTACAACGCTCGCCGCCACTGCCATCCTGGCGTTGGCAGCTTTGCTTCAGACATGCTACAACTTTAACTTCCGAACGAACCTACTTCAAATAGTGGTGCGGCAGGCAAATAATCGATCGTCGGAGGAAGTACGCTCTGCATGTTGCAATTCATTGTCTTCCATGTTTGTCAAGGATTCTCAGGGTGATGCCTCGCTAGAAGCGGTTCGATTGATGTCCAAAATGGTCAAGCAACAATTAACACCGACGGGCAATCACAGTCGAGGTTCCAAACCAATTCATCCCGATGTCTTGAACACTTGGCTTTTGCTCCCACTGCGCGTGCACGAAGATGAGGCAATTGCTGCCAAGCTCGCAGCGGCAGCGAAAGCAAAGAAGGCCAAAAAGTCCGAGAAGGATAATGAGATGTTGGAAATTGAAAAAGAATTAAAGGAGGGCGAGGCCACTGTTGATAAGCTGGAACTAGCGAGAAATCAAACTGACTGCCTGCACACAGTGACAATTACTTATTTTCGCATCTTGAAACTGGTTGTTGCAGGGCAGGCGGAAACGACCAACACTACTATCGAAGGAACGAGGAATAATTCGGATAAAAGCGATGCATCATTGTTGGAATTACTTCCGTGCGCTCTTCGTGGCCTTGCCAAGTTTTCACATCTTATCCACTTGGATGCAATGGTCGATCTATTGGCAGTGCTAAAAGACTTGTTGAAGAATGTATCCAGCCTTCCTCCCGATGTCGCGATACATTGCATCTTTTGTGCACTGAAGACGTTACGCGGATCCGGAAGCGAAACTCTACCCGTCGATCCAAAGGAATACTTGATCCCACTCTACAATCTGCTGCCGAGGTTATCATTTTCCAATGTCGAGCACAATGACAAAACAGTCGAGGTAGTCATCCAGTGTCTCGATTTCGCCTTTTTACAACGTCGGGAACTCTCTATGGCCCGCCTCGCAGCATTCATCAAACGCATTTCATCTACCTCCCTTCATTGTCCAGCACATTTGTCCACACCACTGATTGCATGTGCTCGTCAAATATCTTCGCGATACTCATCGTCTACCTCGTCCAAAATCGATCGGATGCTCGAAAATGAAGATGATATTGTAGCCGAGGGCATGTTTGCTCCCGAGGCCGAAGATCCTGAACACAGTAACGCTCATGCAACGTCTCTTTGGGAGCTAGCGTTATTGAAGTATCACATCCACCCAAAGTTGGCGGAACAGGCAGTGGGAATGGCCGAGGGACGTTTGTTGAAATTGCCTGGAGAGGCTCCAGGTAAAATATTGGCAAGCATGTCTCGGGATTTACGGGAGGGATTCATCTCGCAAAAGGCAGTATGGAAAAAGCATCCGCTGGATACAAGCGGTCAAAATAAGGATGCTGTGGAGCATGATGATAGCAGAAGGAGAAAGCGGCAGCGAAGGAGTCAGAATCAGATTCGGTTTATCACTCCAAGGAAGACAGGGGAGTGGCATCTGTTACCGGGATCGTCCTACACGATGCTTTGATGGAGATTAAAAGTAAAAGCGAATTAGTGTCTTTGATCGAATGAGTGTCTTTGATGGATTTCTTCATTCGTTTTGACAAGGAACTGTATTGAGTCCCCTGTAAGATCAACGTGGGAAGAACCTCTCCGCTCTCCGCTTCCACCGCCCGCGAACACCTCACACCACACACGTCCCAACACAAAACACACCGTTGCCGTTGCGAGTTGCGACCTGTTGCGACGATGGCGATGCTTAAACTGGAGAAGCTACTGATGCTATCGGTAACTCTACTAGTGCTGGATACCCTCGATACCGTCAGTGTTGCTGGCTCTTCTATTCATAATGCCACACCCCATGGACATCATTCTCGACTCGGCAGATCACAATCTATCGTATCGTCGTCGTTGTCGGCATTTCTTTCATCGCCCAATGCGCGGTCAAAACGAGCAATATCAGTAACACCCATTAGAACAGTAGAACTTGGATATGCTCATGTCAGATTCCACAATGATAAACTGTTATCATCGTCGCCGTTGTTGTTGTCGTCGTCGTTATCTGCCATCGCCAATATTCCAGAACTGACCTCCGGTATTGCCAATTCAATAGCAAAATTTTACGTATCATTTCCCTTCGCAGCCAGCTTCCTAACAGCTTCAGCGCTGGCAGCACTTGCTGATGCCGTGGCACAATACCAAGACGATTGCATCACGAAATTCGATGTCAAACGAAATCTAGCCATGATTTTATACAGTGGATTCGTATCCGGCATTTGCGTGGAATTCATGTATAGTCACATCTTCCCACAACTATTTCGCATATCAGGCAAGGTCAATATCCTGGTGCACGCGCTTAAAATGACGATCGTGGATGAGTGCATCAATGCGCCTCTACTGTGGTTACCACCCGCGTACATCTTCCAAGCTGTCATGTACCGTACATCGAAAAGGGAGGCGGTGAAGAAGTATATTTTAGATGTAAAGTCGAATGGTCTCCTGACCAAGTATTGGAGTTTGTGGCTACCAATGTCGTTCATTAATTTCTCGATTATACCATCTCATTTTAGGGTTGCATTTGTCGCGGTGGTGAGCTTCTTTTGGATGATTATTCTTTCGATTGTGACGAATAGAACTACCGGTGGGGAGGAGGACGAAGTCGAGCCCTGTCCTGCGGAATCTGAGCCACCGCGATTGAATCCTCGGGTCTGGGAATAGAGAGACTAGAGATCTCGCCTAATAAAACGAATACTCATCTAAGAGCAGATTCGAATGTTGAGGGGAGAACTGTCGATTAGAAAGCGACAACATGCAATGTTCCATTCCATCGCTGATGCAATACCTACTCCTAAAATTAGAGTGTAATTTGTTTTTGTCAACAGTCTTCGTGTGATCTAATCAGACGACCAGTACTTCCTGGTCCTCTGCAAAACTCATTTCTTTCGACAATGCTCCACGAGCTTGATAGCTTTCAAAGTACCACGCCAGATCGTCCTTCAAACTATGCTTAGGCCCCTCCCAACCCAGCTTTGACATGGCCATATCCGGGGCGACATAAAAGTCTGTTAGACGAAACGGAAACTTTGCCTTTCCTAATTCACCATCATAATGTTGTATGTTGACATAAACCACTCCTGCCGCTTTTGCACACATTTTTGCCACCTCATCATAGGTCACGAGCTGATTCGTCCCGCAGTTGAAGTAGGTTTGTTCCACAGCCGCGGCCTCGTTGTTCAACACACTCGCCAGCAACGATGCTACATCTTCCGAATTGGTTAAGGACACTTTCTGGGTACCATCGCCTGGAATAGGCAATGGAACCCTGCGAACCAGTCTGTCGAAGTACCAATCAATGTAGTCCCATTTGTTGCTCTTTGGTCCGTAAATGTATTGAGGACGGAATGATACAAAGGGTAGTCCATTTTCGATAGCATACTTTTCATATAGTACTTGACCAGCCGTACTCTTAACGGGAGCTGTTTCAGGAATTGGGAACTATGAATTCAACCGAAAAATAGTAAGAAGGATGAGACGGAATCGGAATACACAAAGTCACCAAGACGGATGTGTGTGATACATACCACTCCATCAGGTTTGTAAATACCCGCAGATGACACGTATGTAAGCAACTTGGAATTCCACGCCTTTGCGCAATCTACGACTGCTTTTCCAGCCCCCGTCGGATCCTTCGATGCATTGTCCCAAACATAATCGAACGATTCCCCCCCGAGCAATGATTGCATCTCGTCTGCGGTCATTGATTCGTCTGCCAAGTCAGCTTTAATAACTTTCACATGTGGGATATCTGATGCATAGGAAACGAACGGCTCCTTGGAATCATTGCATGCCGCATCCTGTAGGATTGTGATGGAGGTAATCTTGGAATTGGACGATAGATTCTTGGCCAATTGGAATCCTAGTTCACCATGTCCTCCACCTTTGTTCTGGACAATGAGAGCTGCGCTCATGCGCAGCGAAGTAAGGGGCCTAGATGATGCGATGGTGGTAATAGGGCCCGACCATTGAAGGGAAAAGGCTGACGAGGCGGTCGCGCCTAAGGTGAGGATGAGGGACAATAGTATCATGGTGTAACCTCAACCTCAATGATTTTTTCTGACGACACTTTCTTTGACTTTTTGGATTTGGCGTTTTATCTTGGGGGGGCGCGCGCGCCCCTCCGCCTGTTGCTTGGCGGAGCGGACAGGCGAGAAGGAAAAGGTCAGTAACATGATGTGATAAGTAGGAAATGTGAAATGTTTCGTCTCCCATGCAATAATATATTCAAAGAGATCAAGAACAGCAGTCATCAATTTCTTAGATCCAGATTAGTTAGTTTCATACGTATTCAGTCCATCGTCCCCTCTCGTTCACTCGTAGATCGGACAAAAAGTTCCCATGCCCGCTTCACAAAATACACCAGGGTCATTGTAACGACGATTCTTGTTCAAGCAGTCAATAGCGTCCATGTCTTCCTTCGTCAAGTAAAAGTCGAAGATTGCTCTGTTCTCTTTCATCCTTTCAAAACTGCTACTTTTACTGATCGGAAGAGTATTTCTCTGAACAGACCAACGCAGCATCACCTGAGCTGCAGTTTTATTGTACCTCTTACTAACCCCAACGATGGTTGGGTTCTCAAACAGAAGGTCATCGCCTGTTGCCATATCTAGGCTAATGTATGAAGTCCCACCAAGAGGAGAAAATGCAGACACTCTAATCCCTGACTCTCTTGCAAACCGAATGAGCTTACTTTGAGACAGATGAGGATGGCATTCAATCTGAAGACTCGTAGGCCGAATCGTCGCAGTGCTCAACACTTGACGAATGTGCTGGCAGTTGAAGTTACTTAATCCAATGAAGCGAGTTCTCCCTGCAATGTGAGAAGCAGTTGGAACGAGTTAGTTGCAAGGTGGTGCGATAAGTAGGGATTGATCGAATATCACCCACCTGACGTCACGAGATTCTCCATAGCTTTCCACGTCGCAGAGATATCGTTCTTCACAAGAATCATTTCGCCCGACATGTTCTGCCATTCAGGAGGGTACTTCTCGTCAAAGGGTACAAACTGTGGAAAAGATGCACGGTCGTTTTAGTCTGCTTGTCAAACATTAAAGGAAGTAAACACCGATGAGAAAGCTCACCTGCATGGAAATAGGGAAGTGAATAAGAAATTCATCAACATACTCCAGCCCCAGATCTTGCAGGCATCTGTCGAGTGCAAGAGGAACGTGGTCGGGATGATGATACGTGTTCCAAAGCTTGGTGGTGATGTATAGGTCTTCTCGCTTCACAACACCGTCATCAATAGCACGGCGTATTCCTCTTCCCGTAATCACTTCATTACCGTAGTCACAAGCGGAGTCAAACCTGCGATAACCGGCTTTTATTGCATTGTACACGGTTTCTGATGGGTCACCACCTAGCCGCCACATTCCAAATGTTGTCGGATTCGGAACATTCAGCGCCGAAAAATCATTGATCACCTGACCAACTCCGTCTCGTTTTACTTCATCTGAGTCCATGATATCTCCGAACATTGACGCATAAACCCTTCTTGGGCCAGTGAACGAGTTACGTGAATGCATAACGAGCCTAGACACAAGGAACGCTGCATTTTGAGTTTACGCAAGCATGCATAAGTATATTACAACAATTCAGATCTCACCGATTGTTGATGGCAAAGATATCTCCCTACAAAAAAAGGAAGACACAGTATTAATAACAAAGTGTAGCGACTAATAATATATCGTGTCATTGACAAAGTTACCTTCTTCCACTTGTAGGATACTTTGTTCTCATCCATGAATTTTGCGATTGCACCCAAGACTTCCTGATCCATCTCGTCACTGAACCGATGAGTGAATCAATGGCGTACGCTGCAAAAAGTAATAATTTCCATAAAAAATAGAAAGGGCACTCACTTATTACCAAATCGCACAGCCTTTGTTCGATCATTTCTCGAATCTTGCCATCCAACAAATGCGGCAATCACAGAGTTGTGAAACGTCCACTGATAAATTGCGTGGCCATGTTGCTGCTCAATCATTTTCACAGCTACGCAGGCAAAGCGCAATCGATAAGAATAATTGCGATTGATCATTTGCACCAAAATTCACAGTGAATTATATTGCTCACCAGGAATTGGCTCCGTAATCACCGTGAGCGAGCCCTCCGGCGTCCATTCGTACTCCAGACCAGCGATACTATCCAGCTTCTTCTCAAGATCAGACTTGGTGGTAACTTGGTACGTGTTGTAAAATGATCTACCGATTGGGCTTTCTTTATCATCCTCCGCAGGCATGGTACGCTTGTATCTCGCTGAGACGCATCATGGATATCTTGTAAGATCTCACGAAACGATTTGATTTTCACGCTACAAACTCGTCATCACTCACCACCATGCAGCTTCAGCTTCTCCATGAACTCAGGATGATGATCTGCGACATACCGATAAACTGGGATGATACGTTTTCCAAAGTTTCATGAGTGAAAATAATTGAGTAGCATGATGAAGAAGTCCCGATTTTGTCACATACACCATACACTCACCTAATGTGGAATCAATCAGGGCAGTCTCCCCCCCTGTCTCCGACGGCAAGTCACAATAGAAGAAGATGTACTGAGGGGGATTTGCAACCTGAGCTAGCTCATGATGAAAAGGAATCAACTGATCCGGAGGTGCTTCGTTCGCGGTGTATACTTCGACGTTTGCTTTGACGGGGATAAGTCGTCTTGGTGCTGTCACAAGCGGGCGTACGAATCAGGATTGCTTCAGAGAAAGAGAGCAATAAACAAAGGTGGTGCATCCAATCACCGGTTCCACTCTCACCTGCTCCCCCAACGTATTCATAATGTTGCAGTTGCAGTCCCTCCATAAACTCCGCGAAGTCGTCGACCGACAGCGGATCCGAACCCTCATCGCTCTGCAGCAGCAGCGCCTTGTGCTTCGCGGCGAGTGAAACGAATTGCTCTTGGTTTATCGTGGCATGAGCCACCGAACTCGAACTTTCTAGCAACCTTGTAATCCGCATTGTTGATGCGAATGTTTTGAATGATATGACGTGCAACTCCGCGGCCGTAGTATGGTTCAATTAGGTTCAATTGTTAAGGAAAACAAATGAAAATCGAAACAAAAACCAAAATGAATCTCGTCGCGGTGAATGAGTCGGGCGGAGTGTCAGATCCGATTCGAATGTGCGTAGGTAGGAACCAATACATTTGGCGAGTGTGTTCTTTGGTGTTCCCGAGTCGTCTCGAGTTGGAAGTGTGATTGACGCGCTTCGAAAATTCGCCTCGCCATGGCCAACGCCGCCCGCCGAGTTGTCATTCTTCACTCACGCAACATTTTTTCAATTTCCATTAACCATCGACGTGCTAATAAATCAATAGAACAATGCAGCTCTCTCAACATTCTCCTGATCGGCCGTTGCGAATCGCCATTCTTGGCTGTGGAATGATGGGTCAAGGTAAGTATTGCAAATTGATGGGACTGACACTTTTGTTCTTTCGTTGCCAAGCCAGTCTCTCATCAACCGTTCGCCGCCGCCGCCTCCTCCTCCTCTTACTACTACTACTCCAGAACACATCTCCTATATTCTAAAGTATCCTAACCTCGAGATCAAGTTCTTATGTGACCCAACGACCTCGTCTATCGACACGGCCTTGTCGATGATCAAGGAGGGAAATGCCAACGCCGCAACTCCGCCCACCGTGTTCCACGACGAGAATCAGCTTATGGAGCACGTTGATGAAATCGATCTCCTGGTAATTGCCTCGCCCAACTTCATGCATACGCCACAGCTCGTCCGCTGGGGGCAATACGATATTGCAATCCTAGTCGAGAAACCCGTCGCCATCAACCTGGAACAGGTCGCCATGTTGAAGAGTGCCAACTTGAAGGCCAAAATTTGGGTGGCCATGGAATATCGGTTTATTCCGGCCATCAACAAGCTACTTCAACTCCTCCCGGAGGTTGGTCCGATTAAAAAGGTCGCTATTCGCGAGAATAGGTACCCATTCCTGTCCAAGATTGGGGAGTGGAATAAGGACGTGAACAAAAGCGGCGACACCCTCGTGGAGAAATGCTGTCACTTTTTTGATCTTTTCCGTTTGATTACTGGACAAGAAATGGATTCGTGCGTGTCGAAAGGTGAGCTATCATTTCGATATATCTTTTTGTAACTACTCATAAACTCTCAATGGGATTCTCGATTCATTCTTGTCCGATCCCAGTGCATCGCGGTCTACTTTGGGATCATTACGGATACGAAGATCATGAAGACACGGATGTCACTCCAATCATTGATAGTGCATATGTTCTCCTCGATTTCTCGCCAAGGGATGCCGATTCGGACCCGAATCCAGCGGAGGGTGAAAAGTTGCGCAATCGTAAAGTACAGCATTCCACAATTGGATGCCTTGAACTTTGCATGTACGCCGAAGGTTCGCGTCATCAAGAAGAAATCATCGTGACGGGCATGAAAGGAAGATTGGAAGGTAAGTTGAATTGAGAAGCGAAGCAACATTGATCGTTCTCTCTCCCTCGGCACCATCTAAAAAAGTTGTTGCTCGCACGTTCAGCATACCTACCCGAAAACAAAGTGTTCCTCTATCAACGTCCAACTCCTGAAGGACTTTGGAAGGATAAAAGCAAACCACCTCCTCAAGAATCCTTCACGGAAGAGGTATTCGACTGCTCGGATCTTGGACAGGTGTATGACTTTGCAGACAGCATTCCCGAAATGCACAGTGGGTATCATTACTCCTCGACGGCAATAGAATGGAAATATTTGATTGATGCCATTTCTGACAATAGAGACGGGAAGCCATTCCTCCCGAAAGTTAGCCTGAACGATGGAATCAAGGCCGTTGAAATGGGAATCAAATCGCAGGCCAACATCTCCAACAATAATGGTATCGTGCGCTCGGGTAGCAAACTCTCTCCCGTGCGAGCCAGCCGCGGAAAGTCAGCCGAGAATATCCTCATTCCACTGATTAACAACCTCGATGTCGGTCGTTATGAAATCAATCTTTCGCCTTTGAAAGACCATGCATTGTTGAACAATGCTTACGACGCGACATCCGTGATCATTGGCGCAATCAATCAGTAGAAACGAGGGCTGTTGAGCTCAATCAAGAAATGTTGTGATGTGCAGAAGGCAATAGAAATAGAGTATAACAAGCATGTAATAAAAAGAAACCGAATAAGCTGTTGCTTGTTAACTGGGCTTGCATTTTTATTACTGGTAGAGAGATGGCAGAACCACCATCTTGCAATGCGATTTATTGGATTGGTGGCTTGCCGCCATGACCTGCCACAACCGCCATGAATACGATACTGATGTACTACTACTGCCTTCACCACAATCACCATCATCGTGTAGTATGGTACCTTACACCGCTGCTCGCTGCCTTGCCCACCAGATTGCTATCGCCATCATTTTAATCCGTCGCCGCCGCCACCTACGATCACCACGATTGTCATATTGATATTGTAGTAGTACTGTCTACTGACGCCACCACAAGAATTGTATTACTGTCGCCGCCGCCATCTGATTGCCATCAACAACCTAAACAAACCTTGAGCAATATTGCAGGCATCCTCCCAAGATCCACTCCACCCCCCATCGCCACAGCAGAATCACCCTCAACAGCACTGACATCTCGAACCGAACTATGATCGGCTTTAGTGAATGGTCTGAATATGACGAGGTCGAAAGTGTTGAATTAGACGAAGCAACATTGCGGAGGGTAGAACGCAAC
>JALLBB010000392.1:0-16221 GCA_036939735.1 Discostella stelligera | reverse complement strand
ACCTCACCGCACAAATTTACTAGATATCGCATGAGAAAGCCCCCCTCCTCCCGGCAAGGAGGTCAGGAAATTCTACAAGAAAAGGTAGAATGCACGCACAAAACACCACGAGGAGGTAGAATTTCCATGATGAACTACCCTTTCTACTCGCTCTCAAGAGAGAGAGTCACCACCACGCACGGTCACCGTGAATCACTGTGTACTGGAAGTAGTTTGTAGCTCAACCATGCCACTGCCACTGCCAGCGACCGGCACCACCATTTTCTTCCTCGTAACCGCACTCCTATGTGTGACGAACATTGCGTCTATCGACGAATCTTGCCCAGATGGGAAATCGATACAGCCTCCGCCATCGTCCTGTCGTCTCTTCCTTGCGTTGAGGAGGAGCAATAACGATGACAACAACGTCACAACAACAACTTTCAACGACGACTCCGGCATCGATGATGTCACCCGCGAAATTCAATCGCGAAGAAAGTTTGGCGTGTACACTTCCATCGATCTACCAAAGGGTGCACCTCTCACCCCCAGTGGTGGCGACATATTATTGCATCTGGTAGATGTGGATATTATTAGCAATGCGCAACAATATCCAGTGTTGAGTAAATGGCACTCTCTCGGCTATTTGCAAGATGCCATCACTTCTGGTCTTGGGGGAAACTACGAAGGTTTAGGAACTGTTCTCAGTGTTTCTTCTGGAGTGGGCATGCTAGCATCTTCTTATAGTATCGAGAATAAAGCTTCATCGGCAGCGACTGCTACCAATTCCATCAATACCAGGCCCAATGTTTGGGCACCCATCGGCGAAACGGACGAGGCCAATTTACCGAGAAATACCTCTCCTCTCGCTGGTTCATTTTCGTTGCATTACAATATAACTCATATTGTGTCACACCCAGAAGGTATTCCACGGGGAGGAGAAGTATTGGTAGATCATGATGGCTGGCACACGAGACAGGCGTTGAGCAAACACTCAATCGGGGAACAAAGTTATTCAAAACCGTCTCGATTGAGCATCGAGCATTTAGTTCAAGAAGGAATATGCATGGATAATCTGCATTACGAAGTGAGCACTCATGGATATGGACGAGGGGGATTTGCTTCTCGTTTTCTTAAGAAAGGATCGATTGTGGCGCCTGTTCCTGTGTTGCCGTTGCCAAGACAGGAGTTGAGGTATCTGCGAATCAATGAATGGAAGAAAGTGAAGGCGTATCGACAAAAGTTACCAAAGGGTAATGAGGAGTCGATGCAATGGAGTGAAAACGAGATCCAAGAAATGTTACCTCCAAACATGGAATGGAGACAACAATTATTACTTAATTACTGTTTTGGTCATCAAAATTCTTCCATGCTCCTGTTTCCCTACGGACATGTGAATTATGTCAATCATGCCCCATCCCATAATTCAGTTCAAGCAGGATTCAGCAACGGACCAGTTGCAAATGTGAGGTTGCGATGGTCAGAAAGGTTTATCCAGAAAGAAGACAATGGTACAGATCCACGATCCTTATCTCCATTACAACTGATGGAAAGGCGCAATCCAGAAGGACTTGTGCTAGAAATGGTTGCCCTGAAGGATATACCTTCTGGCGAGGAAATACTTCTTGACTATGGAGCTTTGTGGCATCGAGAGTGGACAAAGCACGTCGAGCGCTGGAACGATGCCAAAACAGCAAAAACTGCGATCGAAACAGAATATTCTCCTGCCTACATAATGGAGGAGGTCGTGTCTAACCTACGAACGGCAGAAGAGCAGCTTCAATTTCCTTATCCCGACAATGTTTTTACGGCTTGTTTCTATCGCTACATCCAGAGCGAGGACGGTGGCATGATTGATGCAAGACACAAATCACAGTCTCCGATAGCGAAGGAGAGAACTGAAGCTATTCCGTGGAAAATGTCTGCGGGATTATTCGAGATGAAAAATTTGCGTCCATGCAAGGTGATTGCACGAGAACCTTTCTCGGATCGCAACTCTCCACAAATGCAGCAGCAGCAACCCGGAAAGGGAAACATGTTCTACACGGCAATAATTCAAAACCGACCGGGCCTGCCTCAAAATGAACGCATTCCATCCGGTCGGAAGGTCATTGTTTCAGGCATACCCCGGGGAGCCATTCGATTTGTAGATCGACCGTATACAACCGATGTGCATTTGGAGGGAGCTTTTCGACACAACATTGGATTAGAAGAAGCTGGAATTTACCCAGAGAAATGGATGGACGTGAAATGATGCATTTTTTTCTTTCCGGATTCAACTGTATTCATTGCGTGAGAGGACTTTGAATAATAATTTGCGCTCTCTAGAGAGTGATAAAAAGCAACGAGATACTCCGTACAATTTACAATCGTATATCCTAAACTGCACAAGACGCAGTGCAGCCGTACAGGATAGTGTTTTTTCAGCCTCCCACAATGAATTCTCCATCATTTTTTGACAGGCGTCATTCACGATCATAAACGTAGCATAAAGTCGTCGTCGTGTATTGAATTTTTCCATACTACCATTACTTCATGGTGGCCATGATACCATCCGCCAAGCTTGCAGAGGGATCATTCCCTCCTGCGGGATCATTTTCACTCTCACTGACATTCACGGCCTTAATCTCACCATTCACAACATGCATAGCAAATCGCTTACAACGACCAGGACCGAGGACATCCACGGGACCAGGATGGGTTAGTTCCAAGTCCAGCGCTCGCGTCAACGCCGAGTGTGGATCACCAAGAAAAGTGAGCATGGTCAAGGCAGTTCGTTGGGACTTGGCCCAGTTCATCATTACTGCTCCGTCATGGACGGCGAGGATGATCACCTCTTGAACCCCTTTAGCACGGAGAGCGTCTTGTTTCTCCACGTAATCAGGGATTTGCTTTGTGCTTGAAATTGAAGAAACGGTACGACAACTTAATTTTTCATTTGGAAGGAAGGAATATTTCCAGTCGCAAGTCGAAAAATGTAAACACATATCGGGATACCCACAAACATATTTATTCACTTACGATCAGGTGGGGGTGAAAGCACCAGGAAGGCCCACGATGACTACGTTTCTGTTCTTGCAGTAGTCTCGAATATTGCTGTGATGGCGAGGAATAGCACCCGCAATGAATCATCGATGATGAGTCACCGGTAACAAAGTTCTTGATGTTTATCAGATGAAAAAACGACGCACTCACATCTTCTCGGGCGGGAAATTTTCTACGATAAAAGGAAGAGAATTGTCATGAGCGAAAAATAGTCAAGTCGGAATCACATGAGACATGTCACACGAGCATGAAATCGACCATGGCGCAATTCTTTCCAAGCCATGCGCCTCCCAACGCAACGAGATGCGTTCTCATTGCATCTCGGAATTCAAACATTTCAGGATCGAGCTGATTGACTCAACTGTGCAATTCAACGCTGGGGATTTGAGATCCTACTGTGGCAAANCGAGTTGCTTCGTACGCTGGGCATCCTCCTTCTCCTTGCGGAGGGAGGCATGGACGTTGTTCAGTTTGTCGTGGAGATTTTCATGCGAGGAGTTCATGGCGCTGTCTCGATGAGGATGGGATCACTAGGTAGCGATGGAGTGGGGCGGGGTGGTACTACGGTAACGAGAATGAAGTTTGGCCGCGGGTCGCGGCAGAGAGCCTCTCTCGCCACGGCAATTTTTTTTACTCCCACTCCCCATAGCTCCCACCCCACCCACCCCTTCGCCACTTCCCACCCCCCTCCATCCCTTTGTATCTTATTCCCCCATTCCAAGATTATGAACTACTCCTCGGCTAGACTGGGCAGTTTGTTCAAGTCACAGAACATTCAGAGGTGCAAAGTTTGCATCCACAGGTCAATCAACCCAATTCCTACGGCTGTATCGCATGCGCGACAATCGAAAGGCTTCACGCACACTTTCGGAAACCGAACGCACCTAAGGGGGCGGCAGAGCAGATGCTTATCACTGATCGTTATTATCCCACCACCTCCTTCGTACCCGGTTACGACTTATGCGTCAATATATTATAGAAGAAGTCTCACCTACAATGGCAAGCAACGCCAAGTCGTTGAAACGAAAACATTCAACAATACACTAACATCACTCCGGGAGCTTTATGCTTATGTTCGAACACACCTAAGTCTTGATATTTGGACTCTAAACGTTATCCTCATTACATTTATTGTTGGTCCTGCTGTTTGGAACTCAATCAAAGCTAGCACCCTTTCCGAAGATGACTACATGATTCCTGTAGATGATCCAGTTGAACACTCTGTTCGAATATTGTTGGATAGCATGAGAAAGGATGCAGAGCGCGATATGCAATCATCTACGACGAACAACGTCATTATTAACTCTCCCGAAGAAGATGCTAGAAGAATACTCTCTGATCTCCTTGATAGTGAAAATATACGCACAACTGCATCCCGCATTGCATCCGGGGTAATCCAAATGGAACCATTTCAGAACGCTTGTAAGCAGCTTGTCAGAAATATCTGGAATGATTTGATCAGCGACAAGGAAACGACTGCTCAGTTGACGACACTACTGACGACCGTCCTCGAAAATGAAGCGATTTATTCTGCTGTCAAGAGCTTGCTATTACAGTTGGTAAATGACGAAGAAGTGTATCGTGAACTTACGACTTTGGTTGTAAAATTGGGTGAAGAACAGGAAGTACTTGCCGCCACACAACAGTTATTGACCAAAAGCGCGCACCTGACCATGAATGACCCAGATATACTAGATCACTCAATGGAATTTGCCGCAGAAGTGGTCGGAGATGATGTTGTGCAAAGAACTGGCGGAGACGCATTGTGGAACACCGTTGGCTATGCTGTCCAACCCAGTGGAAACGCCGGTGAGTTTACTTCTATGTTACTTCACCGTTTTATACTCTTTAGCCTCACAATAAGCATGTCCAAAATTGAACAAAAGTGCTTGCTGGGATGGGAACACTGCTTGTTGCAGGTGTCCTTCAGTTTTATCTCTCGCGGGGAGCTTGCTGATGGCGTGAGAAGATAATATTGAAATAGTATGTCCGATAAAAAACATTTTGTTGAGCTGATGCATTTGTCCCAGTCCTACAGAAGTAATCAATTCGCTTCGCCATCGTTGACAAATCCGATGGGTCCCTCTCCCTTTACTACTCCAGCCTTTTCGGCCGTATCCGGTAAATTTGATGAGAATGTGTGCAATGTGTAAATAATCGACAAGCGAATATTAAAACACGAGTTATTCAATATCAGTGTCATATAGAACCCGGTCCTACTTCAAAGCCTTGCTCCCCCTTTTCTTCTAATGCGCCGTAACGTTCTTTTCCGAAGAATGTCTTTGAACTCCTCGATAACACCGAGGAAACCCTTTCTGTCAATATATTCTTCATTAAAGACGCCGATGTCAAAACCGCCGCAACTCCTTCTTGTACATCCTGATAGGAGTCGTCTCCGCCACAAATAACCGGGACTCCAAGCGAATCAAGCTCATTTCCCCATTTGTCTCTTGTGTCTTTCTTTTCAATGTCACACTTCGCTAATACTGGAGCTGATATGCTTTTGGAAACTAATGCGAGTTTCAATTTTTCTATTGCAGTTGTATCCTCTGTGGACACTACCATATTCCTGGATGCCGAAGAATTCGGATCATAGTCGTCCATATCTTCATCTGACTGACTGCTTACATCCGAAGCAGCGGGATCATGATCACTCTTTTGCAGAATTGCGGGGAATGGTAAAGATTCATCAGAGGTATTCTTCACATCTTGTACTGCTTCTGTCGCCGATGAAGACGGAAGTGGAATATCATCGCGTTGCCGATCTTTATCCGCACCGACGGGTTTTATCGGAGGCACCACAGCAGCATCTCTTTGCTGTAAATCATCCTTTCCACCAGGCTCTATCGGAGTCACCGCGGCAACATCAGGGTTGACAATACCTATGCATGAATTTTCTACGTCATTTTTCTCTACTGACTTGAGATCTTCCTCATTTATTGTATCAGCACTAATCTCTCCAATTGCACCAGCACTCGTATTCTCCAGTACTCTAACACTTGTTGCTTCATCAGAATATTCCTTCATTGTTTCTGTAATGTTCTTGGCAACATGAGGTGAGCTGCAGTGTCCAGCGATGGCCATGCAAATAAATAGGAATCCCACAGCAGTCTGCGATAAGACAAATACGGAAACGGCGAACATATTGACACCCAACGTTGAGAAACAGAAGGCTCCAGCAATCGCCGCTGCAATTGTGATGAAGTAGTACACTATTCCAAGTCCAAAATAGCTCAATGCCAGGGAGCATCTCTGCCAACCCAACTTCCATAATGCCAATATTGCATTGAGAACAAGAAGACCGGCGGCCGCGACGAAAATAGACATGGTGGGAATCGACATTTTTTTCAGCTGGCACGTGTCATGGTCGGATGTGCCAAAACGCATGACTTCGCCACATAGTTCCTTCTCGAAAATAACATTGGATGCATCGTTGGAGTAGCTCCGTATCAGCATGCACCCCGTCAAACTCTCGTCGGATGGGAAGGAAAAAGATATCGTGCTGAACTGATAATTCAATTCACTATTGTAAGCCATACATCCATCAGTGAAGTAATTTGTTTCGGGATTGAAGAAATCGAGTACGCCCGAACCGAAATTGGTCAATGGACCAGAATGCAAGATGGGGAAACCACCGGGGTAGTCGTTCTGGCCTGAAAAATCTGTGCTGGAGCCATCATCGAAGGCAACCATGTGATTGTCGCCCGACAACACGAATAAATTTCTCGGGCCGGATCCGATGGTCGAGGCAATGTGGGCCGACAATTCATTGCGATCCGAAATGAAGCCCCCCCAGCTATCGGATCCTACCTTTTCTGGTTCCGTCCATGGACGAGTGGATACCCAAACAACAAAGTCATAATTGGCTGCCTGGGATAACTCATTGTAAAACCAATCCTTCTGGGCATTGCTGTAGATCCTTCCAGAGAAGTACTCCGTCGAACGGATGGATTCACTCCGTAAATCAGTAAGAATGAACCGTACTGTACCAATGGTAAACGCTTGGTACTTGGCCGCAGTGGCTTCATTCGATGTGGAACCTAATTCATAGTGGGGAATTCCCAACGTGTAACTCTGCTTGGCCACCGAGGTTACTTCGCCGTAATTCGAATCTTCATTGTTCCCCAGCCAATCATGATCGTCCCACATGTAGGAAAAGATGGTGCGCATGTAGAGAATTCGTTGGGATGGGCTGCCCATAACCTTATCGAAGGCCTCCAATCGTTTATCAATATCCAAAGTTTTCAAATCTTCATAATGCAAATCTCCCGCATGGATGAAAAGTAACGGATTCAACTCCAATACACTAGCGAACATCTGGCTCTTGGATCCAGTCAAGGCACACGATCCGGTGGCAATGGTAAAATCCATCCTCGTTCCTTCCGGCGCCGGTGTGGAGAATGACCCGACGTATCCATCCACCACTGCCGAATTGGCAGTGCGCTGAGGACGCGTAATTCCATAATAGTATTGAGTCATGGGCGACAGCGCGTCCAACGACAATCGTTTCACATTGTGTTCCTCGGGCGCAAACGAACCGAATGAAACGGGAGTATTGAGTATCTGATCCGCCTCGATCGCCAAGTTGGGGTTGGTGCTCACGACGAACTCTCGTCGCTTTCCATCGTCGGAACTAGGACCGCGAACACGAAAATTCGCGGCTGTCGACGTTACGCCACCGCACAGTGCCCAATCTCGGTAGGGGCTGAGGTTGTAACTGAGGTGGGTGGATAGGACCGACGTTAGGAACATGAGCAGTGCGCAGGAACTTAAGAAGAGAGTGTACGTGAAGAGATTGAAGCCGTTGTTTTCCTTGCATTTGGATTTGAATGCGGCGCAACAGCCACCTCTGTCGGTGGATGTCAATACTGCGTCTCGTTCGGCGGTGAAGGATGGAGTATCGTCGTTGACGTTTGTAGAATTCGTAGTATCTCTGACCTTCTCCTGGTTAAGATTCGCTTCCGTAGAGTTCCCGAGAATGAGTGACCTGCTCTTGGCATAGACGTCGCATTCCGCCACAGAAATTGTGGGTAGAATATCCATTTCACACGACAAATTATTCCTCGGCGCTGTCGACTGCGAGTGAGCCACCGTCTCTTCTTGATGATAAGTGCCGCTGCTGGTGCTTCCATGGTCGGCTGCATCGGCATTGTCGCCATTCGGAGTACTAGGAGACTGACCGTGGATGGACGAAATTTGACTTTCAATTGATTCCGCGGTGAGAGTTGGATATCGCTCCTGATATTTCCCAATGATTTCGTGCAGCCGTGGATCATCCTTGCTTGTAATGCCATGCCTTTTGCAAATGACGCAGATGGTATTCCGGAGTGCCTTGAACGCCTCCTCTTCGGGATCGATGGAGGGCGACAATGACAGTGCGATGGGGCTTGTCATTGCTATTTTTTACTTGTATTGCTGTTAGTAGCCCACTCCTACCATTCACTTCACTTTCTTCCACCTTATGGAAGATCAATAGAGATGGAAATGACGAACTGCGATCCTGCGTTCATTTGTATCTCGCACGACAGCGATATCTCTCAATGTTGTATCGCAAGGAATAGAGGAAGCAGCCAGTAACGAGCGAGGTTCTCAGTTCTCATGATGTATCGTAGTCTCTAGTCCGTAAAAATTTAATACGACCCCGACCACAGGGATGATTGTTTCTACAGGCGTTGGTAAACTCTTGGAGTTCGTGGATGACTCATCTTTCTCGTCGCGATTCTTGAAAACAGAAAGCAACGTAGGATCAGAAGGCATGGTAGTGCGAACTACTCAACCGATTTCCCACTTTTGGAGATTATTTGGCCGGCAGGCGGCGGGGGGCTTTGGCCGCGGGTGAACCCCGCCGCCCCCGCCGTCAAGTCAAGTCCCTCCATCCTGCCTGTGTACTATCTCGGCCGGCCTGCCACGCAGAGCCAGCGCACAGTCGTCGGCGGTCCCGTCTGCTTTATTCAACGATTTGAATTTGATACGAACGATGGGAAACATTTCCTATTTCATTTTACTTTTTACATTAAAATAACACACCGCCACTTCTTTCCACCATGCCAGCGACCTCCGGAAGGGTGCGCATGCCGCACAATAACCGCGTCTCCACCAGTCACGCCCTAAAAACATCCGATATTTGGAGCAAGACGATTGGCCACGATCCATACGCCGCCGAGCAGCAGCAGCAACAATCATCATCCTATCAATCCAATGCCGAGAAGGCTCGCGGATTATTAGAGCTGGCACGCCACCAAAATCTCACGGGTGGAAGGAGCGGGGGGGGAGAGGCATGCGGGGATGACTTTGCCAGGAAAATGTTTTTGGGATTGAAGGGCGGAAAGAAGCGATCGACGACGACGACGGCAGCGTCGAACGGCACTCCTGCGTCGATGGCGAATAATAGGGACAGTGCTTCTATGCGGGCATTATTGGAGGAGGAGGACAGCAGCAGCAGTAGCAGCGAGGATGAATTCGTCCCTCCGCCATTGGACGACAAGCTAGGGGCGAACGAAACGAATGAGAGGGCGTCATCTTGCGATTCGTCATCATCAAGTAGTAGCAGTAGTAGTAGTAGTGAAAGTGAAACGAGTCGAGAACGGAGACGACGTCGTGAACGAGAGCGTAGAAAACGTAGTAAGGGAAAAAAGCGGAGTAAAAGTAGCAGTAGCCGCCGAAGGAAGAAGGAGAGTCATGGGCATGGAAAACGACGTAGGAGAGACCACTCGTCGTCATCATCTTCTTCGTCGGATGACGATTCCTCATCCTCGGGCAGCGAGTCATCCTCGGTAGATAATCATCCTAAGCAAAGGGGACGACACCACAAGCGCAAGCGAAGACATCATCGTGATGGCAAACATCGGGGGGGAAGAAAGCACGACAGAGACGATGTTGACCGTGACGACAATGACGGGAAGGATAGGAAGCGATAACACAGAGATGATTGACGAATAGGAATGAAATAAAATGCATAGTCGAAGTAATTTCACTTAGTGTACACGCCTCTTCGATTCTCTAGGTAGTCGGATGAAACCCATCCACCCGTACACCTCGCTCTTTTTATAGTCCCGACCACCGATTATAATCCTTCTCCAAATGCATCAAAAACCGAGGCAAGCAAATAGCCAAGGCACGTGATGTCAACGTTGCGCCAAGTCGTTTCACTAAAAATGCCGAGGGGACAGACTTTCGAAGTATTTCCGATGGTATTTTGGGCACGGTGAGGGAGGTAATTGCCGTGGACTTTACCGTGACGTTCGAGGGCACAACAGTCTCACCACCATGGTCATTAGTATCATGACCAGCAGTGGTCTTCATGGAGGAGGATTGCACACCTTCATTCCATGAGATTTCTGCCTCAAACGTAATGTGTGGTTTTAACCATTCTTCTACCCTCCCGACCATTTCAATTGCCTCTCTTTGCATAGAAGTGCTACTTCCGCCGTTCCCTCTGCCTCTTTGGTTCATTGTCCTAGATTTACTCTTGTTCATCATGATATCGTTCACCTCCTTTTGGGTGGAGAGGAGGGACACTCTCAGAGATCGTATCTTCACCACAGGAGGAGGAGAGATATTAAAATCTCTAATGGAATCATGATTGCCACCACGAGGGCTGATTCGGTTGCGGATACCCCGCAGAGGCGCCCAACTGTTGTTGGATGTTTTGGAGGTGACATCGCGAGGATCGCGACCACTGCGTACTTCCGCTTCGTTCCCACAATCTCGTTTCGTCGCGCTGTCCTTCCTTGGAGGAATGACCTCCAAGTCAATCACGGGTGTAAGATCCCACCCAATCAATGGCAATAGTGGCACTGCTAAACGAAACAGATTCGACTCTTCCATTGCATCCTCTGATGAGATCGAGGAGGAGAGAGGGTCGGTAACGTAGAATCTTGATTCTTCTTTGGTAAGTCGTCGAATGAGCCATCGCCTTGACATCATTGCCTGATGATTGGAGGCTGTGTTGTTGGTGTAACTAACTCCCTCTGCATCGTGATAGGAGAGCAAGGAGTACTGACTCACAGGTTGTGTCATGAAATCAGTCAGTGTAGCGAAAGGCTTGGATAATACGGTCTTGGATGCTTCTTTTGTGGCCTTGAAGGTAACCCGACGTGCCCCATTTCGCTCCATTTCAGCTGGCAAAGAAAGGTCAGAGGTATCTAGGATTTCATCTAGCTGCGGATGGTTGGACAACGGTAATCTATTTGACGCTGACGGAATGATATTGAGTTGCACTCCCTGCTCCTGCTGCTGGGGTTGTTGTTGTCTCAAGACAATCCGTCGAATAATTCGAAGAGGTCTTGCCCGTGAAACTTCCCTCTCCGTTTGAGCTTTAGGGTGATTTCTATTCTGTACGAGGGTGTCTGTTTCTGTTGCACCGCGCTGGATGATGAACTTCGCTCGAGTCGAGGTATCTGACTTGGATGTGCGTTGAAAGCGTGGCACGACTCTCCGGGTCCGAGGGATGAGCCATGCTCTGGGGTCGAATTGTTGCGGGAGGGATAAATTTCCCACGTCGCTTTCTTTACCATCAGAGTATGACAGCGTCGTCGTTGCCGACGAAGGAGATTGATTGCGCGGAGGTCGAAGCGACGACAAAGTTGTTGTTGACGAGAACGCCACCAGAGCATCGGACGATGAAATAATGGCGGCTAGCACAAGAGTGAAAACGGCTAACGAGGGATGGGTCGGCATACTCGAATTCAGTTATTCTCTATTTGATCCAGCCAACGACAAATAAATATTGTGTTCTGCCGGATGAGTATTCTGTACTAGAGTAGTTGTATTTTGGTCCCCTCTCCAACATAAAATTTCGAAGTTGATGAAGTTCTTCGAAGCGAGGTTGGCGATGGGATTTTGGAGGAGTGGCCACCGGCGGCGGCGGGCGCGGCTGATCGAGCGTTTTTGTGTTGTTGTTCGTGTGTTGTTGTCAATTGAGAAAATCAAAAAGTCTGACAACTTCGTTCTTCTCTGCGTTGCGTGCTTCCCGCCATCCCTAGATATTGTACCTAGAGGTAGTACCGTACGTTTGAGTGGTTTTTCCGAGTTGCGGGAAGTTCAAAAAACACCCAAACGGGGCGGTGAATCGCTCCGCTCCTGCCAACGCAATGGCCTTGAAAAGCTTATTGCCTATATATCAGCTCCTAATATATAGGCAATAAGCTTTTCAAGGCCATCGATTCGACAGGAGCGGAACGATTCACCGCCCCATTTGGGCTTCGGTGGGAGTCTAAGTATTCGATGGAATTAATTAAGTGGAGTTTTAAATTTGAAGTATTAAGTAGCATTGGCCATTTATCAATCAGCGTAATGAATAACATCATGTTGTCTCCAACAAGTCCAATCTCAGCACACAAAGGAAAGGAGGTAAAGACGAGGAAGCGTCGTCCATCTGTGGTTACCACACGTTGGAAGGGACAGTGCAGGGGCAAGAAAAGTGCTGTGCCGTCTGAGGGCAAATTTCCGCCACCGCCACGGCAAGCCAAAGTTGCTGCTGCTTCGATCATTGCCCATTCATCCATCAATGATGAGGAGTCGGTCGACGAGGAAGATAACTCCATTGTATTCAAAACATTCAATGCGGAAGATAGTATGTCATTGGTGGGAGATGCAGCCACAGATGATCCAACAGTCGATGCTGCTCCAATCATTGCCCATTCATCCATCAATGATCAGGAGTCGGTCGACAAAGAAGATATCTCCATTGCATTCAAAACATTCAATGCAGAGGATAGTACCATGTCATTGGTGGGAGATGATCAGTCAACCTCTATTGAGGATGATGATTCTGATGCGGAAGATGCGCCAATGATGGCAAATGTACCGGTTGTTGAGTCCACCGACAACGCTGGAGACATCCATGGAAGCAGAGAACACATCCGTGGTAGCAACGTATCCAGCTAGAGAAGTTGACAAAAAGCTTACCCAAGCCAAACAGCGCCAGTTCATCTCTCTTTTCTATCAAACATTGGGTGCTCCTCTGCCTGTGGAATGGGACGGAAAGAACGAGACAGTTTCCAAGATTGTGTCGGCTGCAAAGTACACAAAAGGCCAACGCAAGACAGTAAAGAATGTCATTGGAAAGACTTACCAAGCAATATGTGCTGGAAAAAGATACAATCATTTTGAACAAAAGCTTTGTGAGGGATGCCCTACAATCAAGAATGGAAGTAAAGTGCAGAACTTGTTGCTGATTTTTTGGAGATAGGATTGAGTATCACTGGCGTAACAGACCTCATCAATCAAACACTGCACCAGGCTGGCTTGCCAAACGTATCCCGATCTGCTGTCCACAGTTGTGCACTGCAGATGACAAGAAAGAAGAGACCTATTAGAAAGCGGCCACAGGGATCCAAGGATCCAAACACTACATGGTTGAAAGTTCAATACCGCATGGCGGTCCAATACAAACTTCGACAAGGTAACAATGTTGACATCACCAAATTTCTCCACAAGGATGGCACAGTTCCTGATTGCTTCAACAAAGAAATTCTTTGTGAGAAGTTCCCGCTGGATGTATACGACATTGCATTTTTTGATGTGAGTAGATGAATAATACTTTCTCCACCATTTGATTGTTGAGTAGTTCCTCAACCCGCTCAACACCATTTGTTGTTTATTCTACCATCCTTCTATATATGTAGGAGTGTCACAAGAAGAGTTTCCTTGGCGACTTTCGAGAGGGGCTGTCAACACACACAGAGTTCATGAGGGATGAAGAAGGAAATGTTGTTTCAGAAGGTGGTACATTCCGTGATGAAGAGAAGACTCTCCTCACAGTCAAATTTCCAAAAGAGGCTCGTTTCTGCTTCGGAGTTGCAATGAAGAAGAATGATGGAGAGGATGAAGGATGGCGAATGCCCACATTTGACTACACTCAGAAGAAAATCATCACAAAGAAAGACTCGGATGAGAGGCTCGACAAAGAGATTGCACGAGTGAAAGCGATGCGACGCACGACAAAGTGTTGGCTAGTGAATACTCGCCCGGATGGAGTTGTCTATCTTAATGATCCAGTGATCATGGTTGATGGCATTGGTAAGATGACATTGAAGAAACTAAACACAGGCAATATTCACACAGTTGAAGACTTACTCCAGATGGACGAAGAAGACATTAGAGGCTTCACACGGCATGAAGTAAAAGAAATGCGCATTCCTGGACTGGTATCACTCATTGAAAAATGTCGATTGCATGTCGTGAAGGAGAATGCGCCTGATACCCAAAGCTTCCTCGACTTTGATAATCCATATTTGGCCAAATACGGAGATGTGCAAGATGAGTGGGGTGAGGAAGCATGGAAGACAGAACTAAAGGCAAAGTCACCACTTTTTGTCGGCGCTGTCTGTATCACAGAATTGGTGAAGCACATTGTTAGAGATGCGCAGGCATTTTCAAGGACACGCCATATCGCGATACTTACTACTTCTATCATGATGCTCTGACCCAACTCACGCATACAAGCTGTGTATCATGGATGGAGACGACACCAATTCCTGGCGAGGATAGAGTTGTATACGATCGATGGGTGAAGCCAGAGCTTGGCTTAAATGATCAATTTGGTCCAGTGTGGCATCGAAGACCACCTGGAAACTCACCTGAGTTAATGCCCCTCGACAACTCATTAAATCAGGATATCCACGAAGCTGCCCGTGACCACGCATCCAAATCAATCCCCTTGCGTCAATTCACCAATCCAGATGATCCTTGACTTTTTTCATTGTCCACTCCAACGTTGACAGCAAAGACATACATAAAGTTGACACATCCAGTGACTGGTGTGACGCCGGTCTCAAACCGAATTTGCCAGGACATCCACAAGTGGCCATATGCAGTGACGGAAATTCGCAAAGCCAAGGGAGTGTATGTTCCGGGTCTTGCTGGTAATCGCACTGGAGGTAAGCGTAACACGGCATCAACCGTAAGGAACAAGAACCATGGTGGTGCGAGGACGCGGAAAGAATATAACCCCGCCCTCACCGATGATAAGACGCATCCCGACCTTCTTGAACTTGTGAAGGAGCATGGGGACAACTTACTATCCATGCCGTCTTTGTTTGCAAACCTGCCACTTGTAGAGGATGATGACAGTGAAGGAGAGGAAGACAATGGTGATAGTGATGATGAAGAAGCCGAATAACTGTAAGGAACTAAAATATCAATGCCAATAACCTCCATTACACATGGAACCAAAAAGACTTACATTTTCACCCACAATATTTTGATTGGTAACTCAGTTGTTGTATGAACGGCTCCTGCTTTTGCTACAATGGTGTTGACCCTTCTCCACCGCAAGAGAAGCAGGATAGGCATATCTTCTCCACCGAATAGTAGTAGCAAGTTTCAGTTAGATAGCAACGATTAATACTTCATGCAATAAATATTACATGACATCTCACTCACCTAAGATGATGCATAATAATTGGTTGATTGTTGCATGGTGGATTGACACTTCGGTTACCTACACGCAAGAATTTGGGCATAGCTTCCACACTACGAATGCTGGCAAAGCATACACCCCAAGGGGGGTGACTGGCCGTGGCAGGTTTTGATCTTATTTTCTCCGCATCCTCAAATTGGATTCTCCGGGTTCAACCGTGGCGAATTGTACGTACATTTTGGTGACATTCCCCGTGAGACTAATGTGTATTCCAGTGGGTTCATACTGCTGCCGAGCTAGCATCTTCTCGTCCGAGGGATTCTTGTGGTGGTTGTTCCCATTCGATTCTTGTTGCTGCTGCTGTGCACTACTCTTTCATCTTGGCCATGTCGGCCAGCTGCAGGGCCGTCTTTAACTCCTGATCTTTCAACGCTAGTTGGGTCATCTTTAGTTCGCGCACGAGTTTCTGTAGCCCGTGGTGGTGTTGGAGTTTATCTTGTTGTTGTTGTTGTAGATCATCGATCATGATACAATCTTTGGCGGAAGAAGATTTATTGAGCTCTCGAACTTCTTTTTTTAAACGGTCACTCTCTTCCAACGCTTGTTGGATGAAGGTGGCAAATCGTTGTTGGTTGTCGTCCTCCTCCTCTTGCCAATTCAAGCTTGCTACTGCTGCTAGTGGTGTTGTTGTCGTCGTTGTTGCCGCTGCCGTAGTCGTCGTCTTTGCGGCATCGATTCCCTGACCGAACCAATCCAGAGACATGTTCTTCTGCACAAGGGAACTGATCTCCGCGGCTCTTTTGGTGAGAATGCTCGTGATCTCTTCGATGGCC
>JALLBB010000391.1:0-16079 GCA_036939735.1 Discostella stelligera | reverse complement strand
TAATGTGTTTTTATTCGATTTTATCATGAGTATTGTTAATGTTGCAATACTACCCAATAAAGGAGCCTACGTAATGTCCGGCTGAGGTCGTGACAGGGCCTCCAAACAGTCGGACAACACCAGTCTTTAGGAATTGGTACGTTTCTACGTAATAACACGTAAAAAAATTTGGGATGTCCAAGAAGTCCCTTTAAACTGGTAGTCTAGTACAACATTGTACTAGACTAGTGGCTACAATACACTTCTACAATTGGAGCACACAAGGCCAGCGTGCGACAGCATTTCACTCAAGTAAAATGTGGAATAAAAATTCAAGAGCATTATAAGAGTAAGAGTGATGATAATCAAATGTCAGATGATTTGGCAACTATTTTATAACCCTATCAAAACTCCAACATGGTTTCCTAACTATCCCAGTGGGTTGCAGGTTGAGGATTGTTGTTCCAGTTCTATAGTCCTAGCAGCTACCCCAAAGCAAGTTCTGTGTCATATGAACCAACATCTATGGAATGCAGTCATTGGCTGTCACACATTGCTGCGTGAAACCGTAAGCTCACCCATAAAATGTAAAAACAAGGTTCCAGGGTGGCCAAATTTTGTTCACATCACTGATACCTCAGGATATGGTCTTGGTGGTATCATTATTGGGAGATATAAAAGGTCCCATCAATAGTATCATGGCTTCAATGGCCAACCTTCAAATGGCTGGACTCCTGATGCTGAGGCTGGTGATAGAAAATGTCATCTGCTCAGTGAAGGATGCCCATATTGCCCTGTTCAGTGACAATTTGCCCATGGTGCACTGGGTGCAATGCATGTTGGCAAAACATTCCACCACGGTGATGCAATTAATTTGCACCCTTGCCTTATGGCTGCGGCTGGCTGGAGCATTACCGCTGATACCAATGCATATTGATGGAGTCAACAATGCTAGGACTGACATCCGATCACAATTGTTTGGGTCCAAGGGGAAATTGCACCATTGTCCAACCAATGGACAGTTTCTCACTCTTTTTAATCACACACTCCCTCTTCCAAATCAGGAATCCTAGACAATCGACCACACTTCTCAAACCTTGCTATGAGGGTGATTTCTATCTTGTGGATGCAGGTTTTTACCACAGATGAATGAAGAAGACTTCCAAAAAAGGAATACTCATTAGAACCATGGGGTTGCGTATATCATCCCTTGGAGAGTTGACCCATATCTATCACAAATCAGAACACCATGTTTGTGCCTTGTCTGGATTTTCCACAAAATTCCACTCTGGCACCTATGACAGAGGAAACAAGTCAAAACTGGAAGTGTCAACAACACTCTCATAGCCATTGGCATGACAACTTCCCTGGTCCACGAAAAAAAAACCAACAAAGGCAGAAATCTCCATGAAACTTCTTCCTTGACTGGCACTGATGTTGGTTTGGATAAAAAAGACACTCCGCAAAATATCATGAAGCTACTGGTGGTAGTAGAAATCCTGGATTACTTAGCATCAGCAGGAATGGTACCAGATGCCAACAAGCTTGACAAGGTCATTGGTGATCTCTCACTCATTGCTTTCTATTACCTCCTGGTAGTGGGGGAGTATAACAAAAGGAACTCAAAATTGCAAAAAGCAAATGATGCAACTCTGGCTCCAGGATGTACCTTCTTCAATTGGGGCACTTAAGTAAATCTCTGACAGCTCAGTTGGTGCACAGGAGACTTGGCAATCCAACACGCTGACAGCAATACCCCAAACTTGATAACCAAAAGAATGAGAGTCTGCATGCATCAAGAGAAAAACCAAGACCACATAAACTGTCCTGTACAAGCCCTTGGTAGGGTGTTGTTGTTGGTGTTGTGGTTATTATTATTGGTCTTGTTGGTGTTGTTGATGTTGTTGTTGTCCTCAAATGCATCTATTTGCATCATGAATGCTGGATTGGAACAATGAATTAGTGGCAATAAGTAGCTGACACGCATGGTTTTAGCAAGCATTTTTGGAATGATGACCTGGTCAAATGATAGAAAAGTTGGAACATTGCAATTACTATTTCATCAAAAACCAATTTGAGTAAGAACAAATAGATGAACATCAATATCTTGAGATAAATTGTTGAACTAGATGTAACAGGTAGGAAAGGTATTTTGATTGCAGTAATGCTATTGATTGTCAATGCAATACGACTCCACCACCTGACACTGGCGGCAAAAACACCGATGATCGTCTATGGATTGACTGAAGAGCATGTTGAAAAGATTCAAACCCTTCTTGTCCAAGACTTTGGGGTATTACATCTCCCATTTTAAGCTCGTTCAATTTCTTCTTTGAAATTGACACATTTTCATTAGGATGAAATACTTCCTCATAGCTTTTTTCGCGACGGCAATGAAATGGCGGCGGTAGAATTAACCGGCCATTAATTGACCTCGGCGTATGGCGGATGTTGCACTGGGGTGACATCTCGCCCAAGCCCAAGTCGACTAGTTTCTTCTTTGGAATCCGGAGTATCCCTTCAGCCATCCCCATAACCTCCATGGACCAAGAGCGTTGACGTTGAAACTGGGACTTTGCTAGTGCATCTCGGGCTGCTGTTCTTGGGGTTTCCTCCGTTTCAGGGAGTTTGTCCTTGGTTGACGGTTCATTATTCAGTCGAAATGACGGTAGTTCCCTATCTTGATGGATGCTGAAAGTGACGTGGCGCTGTGACCGTTTTTGTCTTGCAAGGAGTGGTGTGTGAATCAAAGGCTTCAAAACTAAAGACTTTGGCAACTGGCTCTGGTTTACCGCCTGTTCGTTACAATGCCCTCCTTTTCGTCTCCGGTAGGAGTCCTCGGTCGCACCAGATTTGTCCGTTTCGTTTGAACAAATGTATTCCAGTTCACCAATCAGTTTTTTCAGAAAGTCACTGTGATGTAGGGTAGGATTTGCGGCGTGATCATTATGATAGGAATTGCTCATTTCAATCACTTCAAGACTTGTCCGCATGGAAACACTGTAATCTACAGAAACCTCGTCACATGTTCTAGCAGAACAATGCGAGCTAGAAACGGAATCGGTCATTAGTGTGTGAGAATCATCATAGTCCACCACTTTTCTCAAGTACTTGGCAAAATGATGCATGGATATTTTCTTGAAAGCACCACAACTGTTAACGATGACCACAACAGAAGGATTTGTCCCGTTCTCCTTTTCCTTGACGACTGCATACGTCCATGACTTGTCAGATCTCTTGACCAACACTAGATCATCCTTGGAAAGGTTAGCAAAGTCGACCAGGATTGCTCTGTAGATCTCTGACACTTGAGCGACCTCCCCTAGAAAATGTTCATGTTGCACGTTGTCGCCGCCAAGCATTGATGTTGATTTGAACGAATGGACCGATCTGATCTTTAGAGGCATGATGCATAAGTTTTCATCCTATTTCATTCCTTTTGATTTTGTTTCGTTTCTAACAAAAACAATGATGCAGGCAAGCTTCATTGCTGCGCGCTATGCTGCTGCATCCTGTTCCTGTTCGCATCCAGTTCGCATGTGGCGTGCAAGTTGTTGCTTGGCTCATTTTTTCTCTTCATCTATCGGTATGAACCGTGGTAAACACATAACAAATCAGTAGGACCGGTACTCACACACGATAGCTGAAGGCGACAAAAGTCAGTCGTATCCTGAGGTCACGTAATGCGTAACACATAAGAGCGAGATCAGCCCCCTCGAATGAGTGCGAAGCGCAGATAAAAATGGGGTGAGTAGTTATTAGGTGCGTCAACTCAACGAAGAATTCTAATTCTTGCGTTTCAATGACTGAATGTACGTTGCCACTGAATCCACAACATCTTTAACTTCCTTTTGTTGCCTTTTACTTGTCCTTTCCATTCGTCCATCAACAAGTTGATCCAAAATGAAGTTGTACGACGATGATAGTAAAGAGATGACGCCTCTGGGAATCGAGTTCGCAAGGCCACCATGCAATGTAACCGGCGTGAGATGCCCCCCTGACAATCTAGCGAATTTCACTTCGTGCGCTCTATCTTCATTGCTTTCATTGTCTGTCGCAGAAGATGTTGAATTCCCATTTATACCTTCATTATTGTAGGATCTCAACAATGTCTTTGCCAAACGAGAACCTTGATCAATTGGATCATCTTCAAATTGCACAATCAAATTATTTCGACAACTTTGACTGTACCAGCCATCTGGCGTGGAGAGATCATCCCATAATTCGTTTGGAGTTGGAGAGAACTCTAAATCTTCCGCCTGGGGTGTTATGGCCTCTCCAATTTGTTTCGCTCCTTTGGCAATACCGGACAATACGTCACCAAATAAATCAGCAAGGTCAAGGTCATCCGCATCATATCTATCATATCGTCTATTTCGACTTCTCACGTCATCACCAGTCATCACGTCTTGTCGTCTACGATGTGATTTACCACCCCACACATTGTCTCTTCGTCCAACACCTCGTCCTCTACGATCTTGCTGCTCCATTACCTGCCTCTGTCTCCTCCGTTGTACAGTTTGATCCAGTGTCGCAACTCCTGGTATCGACGAGGACGCACCCCAGTTGGTAAAGCCGAGGTAGATCATACCCTCTCGTCCAGATCGAATCAAACGATTTCCTTTCCCCATGGAAAGATATCGTTTGGATACATGAGGGTGAGAGCACGAGACAGCCTGTATTCGTGAACCCAGACTGTGTCCCATTCCCACTATCGGGATATTTCTCATAAATTCTTCAATCTCTCTGTCGTTCTCGTAGTCTCGACAATATTCATCTAGTATCACATCGCGATAAGCATTGTTGAATTCTTTTTGTATTGCCTTGGCTAACGATACATGATCTAAGGGGTTGGTGGTCACATCATTCCCACCTCGTTTCCTGCCTTCACGTCTATCTTTGTCCCTTCTGCTGTAGACACCCTCATCCATATCAATACTACTTTCATCAAATATCCATTTTCCCACTTGATTAACCAGACCACGACCAGGTAGCACCAACGGTATCGAAGTGGCCACCACCACCGCATTGCACTGACTTGCAATATCTTCCAGTAACGAGCCGTAAAATTTTCGTGGATACGATCCAAAGAATGTACCACCGACGAAATGAATTATGGCACTAGGACGCACAAGAGATTCGGGGTTGCCACTTCGATTTTCGGAACGCATTGATGGTGGTGGGAATAAGATTGAAGTAGTAGATCGATAAGTTTCCCATTCGAAGGAGGGTTGGTCCGGTTGTGTAGCATATTTGTCATAATCTTCATCGTAAATATCGTAATCATCATCATCCTCATAATCATATAGATCATTATACCCAGGATAAGGGTTAACGTAGTCTTCTGATTTATCCGAGTAAGGATCAGTAGATTGTCTTTTGTTGTCGTCGCAATCCCGCCGATCACTACTCATTGCCGACGAGCGAACTGAAGACTTTGACAGCCGAAAAGTATGATTCGTTTTAGACCGATTCTGAATATTTTGATATCTTGATTCTTTATCGTTAGAATGAAATGATTCATCATCCATTTTGCTGTGGATCGATTCGCTTTGTTTTGTACCGACCTTTCGATTCGATGATGAAACTACTGGTGCGTCACAATTGGACGATTCTTCTTGCTCTTCATCCCAAATAATGTTAGTATAATTGATGTTTGGATCATTAGTCGCAGAGTCACCATTATTATCTTGAATAAGTGCAGGAGAGTCCTCCATCCGTGAGAGTCGTTCATCCCTCCTTCTCATTGCCTCCTCAAATCGTGTTCGCAATTGTCGCATGTTGTCGTCATCGTTGTCACTATCGGCGTATTCGTCAGCATTCACTGCTTTTTTTTCGACGCGAAAACCATTCTTTCGTTGATCATTCAATGACATGAACATTGGGTAGAGTCCTTCCTGGCCCG
This sequence comes from Discostella stelligera, assembly GCA_036939735.1. Classification (NCBI taxonomy): domain Eukaryota; phylum Bacillariophyta; class Thalassiosirophyceae; order Thalassiosirales; family Thalassiosiraceae; genus Discostella; species Discostella stelligera. The sequence continues at coordinate 10,195 of JALLBB010000391.1, read as the reverse complement.
GACCCCTATGTCGGTCATCTGCGACCGCTGTAGTTGTTTGAGCTAACCGTGACAGCGCGGGCGGCGTGAAGGAGAAGGCCACGGCAGATAATGAACCAAATGTAAGCAAATCAAACCACACCAGTGACAGTGATGATGTTAATGCAAAGAGGACTGTCGAGCGTATGCTTCGAGGGATCATTATTGTCAATCGCCGCCGCTCGAAATCGAAAGGGATTTTGATATGGAATGAAAAATGTGTCCATCAAGCATCAACCGTAGGACTGCGTAGGAACCAGTACAGTCAAGTCAACTACTTCCACCTGGAATCTGTTTTGTGGAATCGGATGTATCGTAGTACGATAGCCAGCCAAAACCATCGCAAACACAACATCATAACCATCACACCTCACCGTCACCATCAACGATGGTAGTAGTACGCCGCCGAATCTCTCGCGGCATAGCAGTGGCAACGACACTCCTCCTTCTCATATCAATCAGCATCCAATCATGCATCCTCTTACTTCTTCTCCTCCCCTATAACTCCTCTGCTGCCCTCGAGGCAACCTTCACCCCCAATCCGCAAGACTCTCTCGACAATGGCGGGAACGGCGGTCCCCTACCGGCGAGCGCGCAACAACGACGTCAACTTCTCGAGCTCGAAGTAACGATACTCAATTCACAAGACCCATTGGCAACATTGGATCATGTAGCCAAGTCAAATGGACTCTCTCGTGAAGAGTTGACGGGTATGTTGGATCGAAATCGACGCGATTTGGAAGAGAGTGGTCAGTTGGAGGGTATGCTGGGGGAGATGCATGCCGCCATGCAAACTCAGGGAGGAGGCGGCGGTCTCGGTGGCGGGGGGCAACGACGATCAATGGCAGAGTCTTCGCTACCACGGCGGATGCTTAGTTTGGTATTTTCCATTTTTCTTTCGTTGATAAAAACTGCATCCGTCCAGATATCACGACATCCGAAACAAAGTACTGTACTTTTCACCATGCTGACATGTACCTTCCTCGCAATGCACAATGCACCAAGGAATGGTATCGTCATTTCAACCGGTTTCTTTCCGCCTTTTTTAAGTAGTGGGCACACGACATTACTTGAACCGCCAAGCGACTACTTGGAGAGATACTGCTTGAATTCATGGAAAAAGGGGGTAAGAACTAGCCTGCCCGAACCGATTGAGGTGGTTGCCAATCCAAAGTCAGCAAAGAGTAAGAAGAAATCTACGACTCAAATCGTTGGAGGTGTAGGGATGACTCGCTCCTTAACAATTGATACATCAGAGGCAGTGGAAGGAGAAGTCACCGTAGAAACTCGTCGTGGAGGAGCCAACGGCATGATAGATGGGTTCACATTAATAACCACGGCACAAACAATGATTTGTCGTCAAGGGAATGACGAAACACAACGTGACAAGAATGGCGACGCTAAAAGTGCATATAATCAGCAAGATGAAATAGAGTACATGATTGATTCTGCAAAATCTATTCTCGGCGAGAGGAAATTCACTGAATTTGTACCTGGAAATGCAGGGTCAATGAAATTTCGTTCTTTCCACGTGTCCACATCACCCGAGGAGGATGAGGACAAAACATTTGCCGTCGAGGGGGCTGTAATGGCAATGAAGTTATTAGGAGACTTTAGAAGGTATGGAATACAGCCGTTGTGCCTTTCCTACGAAACAAATGATTTTGATAATGTTGAGGAGGAGGATGACAAGCAAATGGCTCACAGCGTTGCGTTTCACACACTCAAGGGAGGACATTTCGATGGAGAGTTACAATTTACGGTAGAAGAAAAAGCGAATGGCAGTATTGTCATCAGCGTGACCCTTGCAATACCTCATGGTGGTCGCTCACCAACAGCTCGTCTCGCCGAGGGAATGGTCTCGTCGATTGCACAATCCATTGCACAATCTATTTTAATACGAACGAAACAGACACTATCAAGAAGGATGCAAAGTAAGGCATATCGTGCTCGGGCTAGTAGCAGGGCAGTATTGAAGAGACATTTGCACTATGAGCAAGAGAAGGCTCAGGAAGAGATGGCCGCTGAGAGGAAAAGGAAGTGGAAAAGGAATAACCCCGATGCAGGCCATTATCGACCTAGTGGACATCGATTGAAGAGCCCAAATAACTGCTGAGTTGAAGGGATAGTGATAATGTTGAATGATCAAATCAACCCTTTGCGAATAGATTCACAGGTTACACATGCACTTCTTGTAGTGGTAACAAGCTTTGCACATGTAGATCTGTACGGAGCAAATTCCATCCTCGGTGTCAAGCATTCACCTCAAACGACCACCTACACATGACTCCGGGCTAACGTCGCATCGACGACCGCCGCCGCAAACCGCGATTGACGTAATTTGTACTTATTCCTCTGTAGATTTTACGAAAAAATCTTAAAAGATCATCCGGCCAGCACGGCACGGACAACAGCCAGAACTGGTGTGATAGAGAGGTGTACCTAGTGATTAGTGTGATATCTAGTGACAATCACAAACACGGTGAAGATGAAGCTAAAGAAGATCTCTCATGTCGTCGGATTCATCTCCAGCCGCGATGCTTTGGTTGGTCACCGCTCGGTGATGTATCGAGGCTCTAAAGTTCAGTGCACCGATAGTGGCGACCGTTTTGAATGTCAGGAATCAAATCTAAATCAGGTAGTTGGCAGACGGTCACTGCTGCATTCTACCGGGGCGTCCATCGCAGGTATCGTGTCTGCCGGTCCACTCGCAAAATTACTCGGAAACCAGCGTGCAGATGTCAATATGGCCGGAGCAATGGGTCTTATCCAGTTTCCATGTCAGCCTGGATCGCTGGCAAATACATATCACATGATGCGGGCTGGGGAAAGTCGTCTGGAGGCAGAAGGCATTCTCAGTACCAACCCACTATTCCTGACAAATCAAGACGACTGCTTGAGCGACCTTGGAAAAACTCAGGTGGAAAAGTCTTGCATTGAAATGCTCGCGATGGGAATCAATCCCAGTGTGATCAAATACTCGTTGGCATCGAAATGTGTTGAAACAGCAAATATTGTTGCCTCGACGCTAATGGTTGGAAGGAACAGAATTGTTCCCGAATTCACATTCATGGATCAACGCAGTGTGGGGTTATGGGATGGAAAACCTCTCAACTCAACTGAGGCTGCGGTGTGGGCTATGGATGCTGACGAGGCTGGAGATGAGGGTCGCGGTGGCAAACCTCCTCCGAATGACGATGGCACCCCAAACGAAAGCCTTTTCGAGCAGGTTACGAGATTGCGACAGCTTGTATCGATCCTTGAAACTCAGTACTCGGGAGACGATATTCTACTCATTTTTCCCGACGGGACAAGCCCCGCGCTCCTCTCCTGTCTTATTTCGGGGATTTCATTGAAGGATGTGCATGCACTCAACTTTTCGCCAGGCGAATTACGCGTAGGTGTCAACATGATAAATGTTCGTCAGTTGCTGAATGAGAGAGTTTCATCCCCATACTATAAAGATATTCTTGATAGAGGGAGAAAGGAACTACTACTTTTGCGGAAAGAATATGACGAATATATCGTAGCAAAGCAAGGATCGAAAAAGTTATTAGTTCCTGGACCAGTGAGGGACGAATCCGAAGCAAATCGTCCGCGTGCAAGTTGGAAAAGAGACCAGAATAATTTTAGCCCTTATGTTGTTGCAACTGGTGCATTTACAGTCGGCGGGCTTGCCTTGTTGAAGCTGAACAAAGAGGTAGATGATGAGACCGAAAGAACATCCGAAGTAATGAAGTCAGTGGCTGATGTAACCGCCGAATTAGATCCTTCATCCATAGCTGACTCAATTCAATCGGTTGCCATTGTCGCCGATTCTTCTGAAGGAATGATTGATCTAAATGTTTTTCAGGATGTGCCAGTTTTATCCGAGGAAGAACGACTGAAAGCGGCTGAAATTGCAATGGAGGAATATTTGTCTCAAGACGATGGCAGCGACGCATGGTTATCATCAATACTGGAAATAAGAGATGAGGAATAGCGTGCAATGCTACAACTATGAAAATGACTTTGGTTATCAGGTTAGATCTACCCATTTGAACGACTGCTACTTCATTCTGAACAATATCTTCGAGCTTCAATCAGATCGGCCCTCCTTAAATCAACTTTATGGTTTCGGGACAGTCTACCACAAGGGGTTCATGATCACATTCATCATTCGCGCTTCTCTAATGGAGGCAATTCTTTTATCTTCTTTCGAGGCGGTTCGAACGCTTTGGGGCAGTCAAGGTAGGGAACAGTGGGTACTGGTTTTCTCTTGTCGCCATTGCTTGCATCTGACGCCTCGCCTGCGCTTTGCGCGACAAGTTTCCTTAGCTTAGCAGCGCCCTCCCGAAGGGCTTGGCTTGCTGCAAAAAGTAATGCAAATCTTAAGTTAGATTCGGGTGGGAAGAATGGAAGACGTTTGTGTTGCACGACACACCTTTCTCTCGCGCACGATCATCACCACATTCTAAATAGCCCAAGGGATACTTCACGAGGAACCTATGTACCATAAATATCAAAGATCACAGATCACATTATGCATCTGTTGGCAACTCCGTCAGAAGCCAAAAACGAACTACACTTACCTTCCTGGCGGGGTGGAATTCTTCACCGCCTCGATCACACGCATGGCAACCGAGGGCTTGGTCTGCTTTGATTCCATCATGTATTGATGCTTGTAGTCATGAATAAACTGACGGAATCTTCTGTTGCCTGAGTGATTGTTGACTGCTCCGCCTCGTCTAGACACAAAAATTAGAAAATAGCCGAGGAAATTTTGAGACATGGCCAAGCACAGAAAACTCACCCGCAAATAACATCGTTAACGGTGACCTCGGTGATGTACTCTAACTGTGGATGATGATCAGCCATGAATACGTGGTTACCGAAGTGATCGTAGGGTGCTGGAAAATGATAAGTGTGATGGGGGAAACGACCAGTCTGCGGCTTTGGATACAAAGGTGGAAACGCATGCCTCGGATGAGTTTGCTCGTCTTCCCGAGGAGCACGGGGATGGTTATAACCGTGCGGGTAATGCTGATACCAGAAATAAGGCGGCGGTGGATACAACATTGGCCAACTAGAATGATGAAGATATGTAGAATGCGCGCCTGGATATACATTATCGTTGGGTGGGCAAGTCTTTTTCTCTCGAGCTTTGTGATCACAGCCCAAGCTTCCCTGGAAATCGATGCTCGATGTGCATGCAGGTGGATCCGTAATTGGAGACGGTTGCTTTCTAAAGATCTGATTCGAATTGCTTTCTTCATGAAGAGTGTTTGCATCTTCTGGATTTGTAGAATCCTTTAGCGGAGAATGTACGAGCTGCCAAAAGATTGGACTTATCGACCTTTCCAAGGAATTGTTCCCATTGTATGGAAGGGGCTCGAAGTCACACTCGACGGAAGTTCTGACTGGACTATGAGGTGGGACCTCTGGCCTGTATCGCAGTGATTGCAATGGTGCGATGGAGGCGCAGTTAGAACTAGGGTGCAGGTCTTGGTTCGCTGGGGGTAGAATCCGCTCGATGGAATCTTTGGGGGGAGTGATTAGGGCAGATTGGTGCAAAGACAAAGGTCTGCCGTTGGGCTCCTATCAACAAAGGCGGAAACGGAGCTAATCAGATCCAAGAAACTTGGGCGATATCAATATCCATTCTTCAAACTTACCTCCTCGTAGCTCATGATCAATGGGCTAATAGATGAATGACGGTGCTGAGGGTATGGGTAATCGAGTTCAAGATTGTGAAACATGTCCTGTCTGGAGGTTTATGAGCATGTCTGGGCATTTTTGAAAGGTTGGTGATGCCCGTGGACGCAGTCAGGCGTGAACTAACTTTTCTTTCGTTAGAACTCGACTGACTGCAAGAGGAGCCGTGCGAGAATTGAAACGGGCATGATTGGTCAGAAGGTTTTTGTAGCGGGTTGGTTGCCTGCCAGTCGAAAAGCTTCCTTTTAGTATTGAAAAAAACTTCATGTGTGAAGCTTTTCGACGGCAGGCATCCAACCCAATAAAAAAACACTTCTGACCAATCATGCCCGTTTCAACTCTCACACGGCTCCTCTTGCAGTGTGTCGAGTTCAAACGAAAGAAACGCTGTCTGCACCCACAAGAGGGATACTCGACTATGACACGGTGAAATATATCGCAGCTGAAATATGAAAAAATGCACTGTCAAATCTAAGTGAAATTGTTCATCTAACTTGAGGGTAATATCAGCAGCCTTAGCGAACAGAATTAAACAACAAATCACACTGCCTTGCATTATTCATTTTGGGCAGATGCGTACATGGCAAATGCGACCTGACTTCCAAAGCCTGCGGCGAATCTTAAGGCGTACCTGCAGGCGTATGCTCCGCCGTGCGAGATTTTGATATCACCGAGGTAATCATCTTTCTCCTTATAATTCGGGATTGGAGGAACAACCTGCCTCATGAGCACCTCAACTGCTGCTACATCCTCAAAGGATACGCCCATTGGGTGACCGGTGAATCCTTTCGTATTTAGAATCAGCATCTTGGACAAGAGTTCATCTCCGAACGCGGATCGAAGAGCGGCCACTTCATTCCCCGAACAACTTGCTGCCGGCGATGCATGAGTTGAAGTTTCATGAGAAAAGTATACTCCATGCGTGGCAATTTCGGCTTTACTAATTCCGTGGATGAGTTCAATGTCATTCAAGAACCGCTTCAATTCAGATGCAATGTGCTTTCTGTCTAATGCGGCACCATGGAAAGCAGAATTGGAATACTGGGTAGCCAACAAGCGAGCACGTATTTGGCACGGTTGACATCCTGGGATAGCAGGCAGTTTCATTCGCTCTTGACAGCTTGATTCTGTTTCCAACACCATGCCTATCCCTCCGGCGCCTAAGACCATACCTGAACGACGCTTGTCAAAAGGACAAGCAGCATCCTCGACTGCCTCTTGTATAGTCGCGGCACCTAAAGCTCGGAACCCAGATCCTGATGTGTACAGAAGAAACGTGAGTTCGATTTTCAGATAATTTGAGATGTTAAACAAATGTTGAAGCTCTCACCTAACCACGGCAGCAGAGTTGCCCCAGAGCCATTGTCCCCTGCTACTACCACCACACGTTCAGCACGTCCAGATATGAGCATATCCTAGTCGGAGATTAAGTGAGGATACAACGTCGGATTTTAAGGTACAAAATTGCGCTGAAAACGATGAGCTTACTTGTGCCATGCCAATTGCTTGCGTTGTACCTGCACAGGCTGCATTCGTCTGTGTGTTAGGCCCCCGACAACCAGCAAGCTGAGCCAATTGAGCATTCCCCAACACAAGCACTCGGAAAAGGAACTTCCGATCGAATTCATATGGAACCGATGACGCCGTGGAAGACTCCGAGGATGCTTCACTGGCGTCATCGCCGCCGCAGGAACTATTACTCCTGCGGCCACCCTCCACTTCTCGCACACGAGACAAAAGTCGAGCAAACGCCGCCTCGTCATCGACAGCCAATTCGCGATCAGGAGACGCGCGAATCAGGCGGTTCCGTAACGTGAACACAAGACGTTCCGCAGATTGGGCATCGACCGTCTTGGACTGCAAGAATCGCATAACTTCGCCTACAGCCGCGTCCATGGCGGGGAAGCTCGATGCATAAACAACACCCGTCGTGTCGCGGTATTGCTCAGGTAATTTCCATTCTGATGGATCGTTCGTTTTTCCAGCCACTAAACCGGCGGACTTGAGTGCCTCCAGTCCTGCTGCAACCGCCACCTGCGCTGCAATATCCATAGTCTCCGCCAAACCTTCCGGAACGCCGTAGTTGGCGTTCAAATCAAGTGGACCAAGCTGAGCGGCCACCTTGATAACATCTTTGTCAGAGTTTATGGGGATACGTTCCGTCTTTCCCCCCGGGTATTTCTTCACCTGCACCACGTTCTTCTCCACCATGGCCAGTTTCAATGATCCACTAATAGGACGGATGCATTGCACTTTTCCCTCAACTAATCTCTGTAGATTAGAAGCATCAAATACATTCATCTCCTCGTCTCCGTGTGGCAAACCCGCCGACGTTCCAGTAATCACACAAGCCACGCGTAACTTTGCCTCAGAGTATGCGTCGATTGCAGTCTCGTGGGAATGCGTCAACACATCCAGCATTCCCGTGGCGGGCGTGGACACTGAATCACGCAATGCCAAGCGCAGAACAATGGGCGGAGCTAACATTTCAGCCTTTCCCGCTCGTTCCGGTTCCGAATCGAGTGGAACGCGAGAATACGATCGGACCCATTTCGAGTCGATACCATTGAGGTAGTATGTTCCTTCATGAAGAATTGGATACATGTCAGCAAATAATAGAATTTGGACAATGGACATGAAGTGAGCCACATGCACCATGACTTACCAGGAAACATCCTTCCAATCGTAGGAAACACCGGGGAATATGGAGCGCCGTGGCGATGCATCCTGGCACGTGTTTCCAGAGCCAAATCCAACTCCTGCGGATGGACCTCCTCTCGAGTGGCAAGGCGTGCCGTGAGATTAAGCTTCTTCGCCATATCCTCAATGGTGAATATCCTCTCACTATTTCCACTCGTAGGGGAAGAGGGAGTGCGAATATGTAGGCGGTACATTGTTGCCAAAGCGCCACTTCCATAACTGAACACGACTGCGGTTTTTCCGGGAGTCAAATCACCTCGATTTCCAGCCTTGTCGACCAAGGATGCAAGACCGAGGAAGACGCTAGCTGTGTAAGTATTGCCCACAATCTTCGAAGCGGCATTGGAATCGGTGAGACGTTGATTGTACGATGATTTGGAGATGGATTTGAGAGTCTCTTCGAGTTTCTTATCCGAGTATGTTTCTTCAATGGGTTTGGTCAGATCGTCTTCCTCAAAGAGAGCACTCTGGGGTGACGGCGTAGTCGACGAATTCTCCTTCTTTTCTTCCGAATCCTCGCACATCATCAATTCCCTCGCATGTTTACGACGCGCATCAATAAGGTACATACGACCATAACTCTTTTGAACTAATTTGTTGTACGGAGCATGAAAGACAAAGTAGTCTGCCGCCTCGGCATGAAAATACGATTGCTCGCCCCTCATCAAGTTGTTTTTGTTCCTACCATCCCAATTTAACCGATCGACCTTATCACAAAATTTGGAATAACAATCTTCCAACGCCCTATAGTAACAGATCTGACTCAATGCTCCATCCACAACCGGATATTCCACGGTATGATCGGGTTTGAAGAAATCATAGACATTGGAGGCATGCGTCGCCCGTTCTCGCGGATCCACGAGGGCAAGCGGCGCGTTCCTCCCCACAAGCACGGCCACGGCACCGGCCCCGCAGGTGGGGCGGGCCGGTCCGCGTGCGTAGGTGGCGATATCCACGGCCACGACAATGGCGTATCGTCCATCCCAGGAATCGGATTCCACCCAGTGGAAGGCATTGAGCAATGCCGACGTGCCGCCATAACAGGCATTGATGACCGTGGCGCCCTCGATGTCGGTATTTCCCTGGAACAAGTCCATAAGGACAGTTTTGGTCGACTTGGATTTGTCCACGAGGGTTTCCGTTCCCACTTCCAACCGCCCGACGGAATAAGGGTCAATGTCATACTTCTCCAGGAGGGAATGTGTCACCGTCAATGCCATGGAATTGACATCTTCGGCGTCGCCGGTAACGGCCATGCCCTCCTGTCCCAGACCTAGCGTGTACCGCCCCGCGGCAACTCCAGTGTGCTCCTCGAATGCCGACTGCGAGATGTAGGTTCGGGGCGTGTACACTTCCATGGCCAGTATGCCAATGTTTTTACCGTTGCCAGTCGTTGGGGAGTTGGCGTTGTCATTGTCATTGCTGGCAGTATCGGCCGTTGACGTTAAATTCTCGCGACTGAGGGAGGAGGAGGTGCGACGATGATGGTGTTGTTGTTGTTGTTGCAATAGTACCGTGGAGGCGATGGCTCCGCCGCTGACGGCCATGGCGTGGCCTGACATTCTTTTTGTGTTTGGAGAGAGAAATACAACACAAAGAAGTTGTTGTTGTGCTTGATGCGTGATCCACATTCCCGCCGCCGCTGAACGGGATGCATGCAGTGCGATCGTACGTATCATCTTACATACATCTTTCTTGTGCTATGATATTATTGAGTTCCTACGCAATGATGCCAATGAGACAGAAACGACTGGTCAGCTCCCGCCATTTTCCTTCCATCTGT
>JALLBB010000390.1:0-17674 GCA_036939735.1 Discostella stelligera | reverse complement strand
AATGCAACAACCAACAAAGTGATGATGGCAGCAGTGACGGAAATATGCAACAATCAATACAGCAATGATGGTAGCAGCAGTGACCAACAAAATTCTGCAACAATCAACAAAGCAATGGTGATGACAGTGTGGTGACCCACAAAATGCAACAATCAGGATGATGTTGGGGGCGACAAAGAAAATGCTACAATCAAGACGGCGGCGGCGGTGACTGATGGCAGCAGCAGTGACCAACAAAATTCTACTACAATCAACAAAGCAATGATGATGGCAGTGCAGAGTTCCACAAAAATGCAACAATCAGGATGATGTTGGGGGCTACAAAGAAAATGCAACAATCAAGATGGCGGTGACGTTGACTATCAAGCAACAACAATCAACAAAGTGATGAAGTGGCGGCGGAGATGATTAACTGCAGCAATGAAGATTATGGGGATGGCAACCAGGAAATGCAGCTTGGAGCACCAGCAGTCTAGAAGCAAGCTCAGTGACATCGAAGGCGGATGAGGCAAATAATTAATGGTAAAATAGGCATAAATTAGTGGTTATTATCAATAGTGAGTAGTATTCTCAATTTTTTAATGTGAGGCGTATCACTGTGCTGTGTTCAATGGTCCACAGCACATCAATACTATGGATTTGGACCAAATCAACGCTAGGCAGATTTATCATTTTATGTAGATGACGCCTGCACACTCATATTCCGTCAAAAAAATGTCCTCCATTGGGCAACTACAGGACTTTGGAAGCCATGGTCATGATTTCTTCAAGTTGTGTGTTCGGACTCTTAGTCGGACAACACCACTTTTTGGAATTATTATCATTCTACGTAAAAATGCATAAAAAAATTGGGAGAGATCTTTTAATTTACCCTCACATATCACTTTTAACTGTTCGTTTGCAGTCACATTTGTTTAACGCTGCTAATTTGCCCTCACTTTTTTTTTGTTTTTTGTCTGTTGATTCACCCTCACACATTAGTTCTGACTGTTTGTCTGCAGTCACATTTATTTATCCCTGCTCATATATCCTCACACAGAAAAATCATTCTTTCGTTATGCGAACATGACATTTGTCCTGTTAATATACCTCTGACGGCATCAAAATCCATTTCTTTCAGACACATGTCTAAGAAATCAAAAATAGTGTGGTAAACGACAAGCTTAAATTGAAGATGTGCGGTATTTGACCAGGAGTAATTACAAAAAGTGTGGTAAATGAACAGATATGTTGCAGAGTGCGGTAAAAGAGCAGATAAATTCAGCAAAAGTGCGGTATCTCCTTATCGGTTTTAAAATTTGTCACCCGGGTGACAAATTTTTGCTTTTTTTGAATCTCGAAAATCGCTAATCATTGTACTTATTCCTACTAATGTATGTACTTGACTGATACCACGTTTTTCCGCTCAATGTCGCCGAGGAGCCGCTAAAACTATTTGGCGGGAAAATAACACTAACAAAAATTACTAGTTATTTTTCCGAAACCATGACAAAAATGCCGCTCCCTACTACTACAATTAAGAGAGATATTTCTGAAGATATTGCATCAATTACTATGATCGAATCATTAAATAATTAAACCAACAGTATCTATTTTGATTATTGTACTTATTTTTCCATTTTTACACCCGTCAAAGCATCTCCTTAGAGCCAAACAAAGCCTACTTGCGTGTCATCATCTTCCTCGGAATAATTGATGATAATTGTCGTATTTCCGCTATTCCCATCACCCGATCTCAACTCGCTTCCATAATCTTTCACTAATGTTGATTGTCGCATCATTTTAATCCTCTAAATGTGCCTCAAACCACCCTATCACCACTTCAAGCGACGCCCTCTTTCAGTGTGCCACCGTCGGTTTCACTTCTCCATTGTAGATCATTAATTGCAATAAAAACATGCAATCAAACCCCCATCTCTCCAAAAAATATTTTCTCCTGAGAGATAGCGAGTGACACGAAGTGATTAGGATGTAGTTAGAATGGCAGATAATAGAAAATGAAATTAATAAATAATCGATCAAAACTCCTCGAGCGTACTCACCTTTTTTTTCAACTCATGCTACTTTTACCCCTTCAACAACAAAATAGAGACACGGCTATAATAATAACGATCAGATTGGACAAATCGGGCACTCACCGTGTGCAAATAATGCAGCCATTGGCGCTGAATTGCCATTATTAGTTGCTGCGCGATGACGATAAAAAACAGAAATAGTTAGTTGTAGCGCGTTACGTGGGCAGGTCAATGTTAACAAATCTAATACCCGGTAATTATTATCGGTGTTCTTACCTTTCGATTGCGCTATCGTATGCCGAGATACGACGTCGGCGGGCGGAGATAACTCTATTGGCGTTGGCCATTGTTTCGACGATTATTTCGATGTAATTGATGTAGGCTCTACGTAGTTTCTGGTACGAACGGTGTAGGAATTCAACCCCCCAAAAATTATCAACGTGACACAAATTTTATCAATTATTGCAAAAAAAGATACCAACTTCAGATGCAAATTCAACAATTAAGAGATCATTTTCACGCTTTGAGCCTCACTTCAAAGTTGTAGAACAGGTACTTATTAACATTTTATATTAGGAACAGTTCTTCTTAAATCAACTGCATCACATCGTTAATTGACAAAAACTAGAGCGACCCCATACTTTTAGGAAAAATTATCACTATATACTGACAATTTACCCATAAAGAGATATCTGTCTATCTCGAGCGTAATATTATATCCTATGGGTGACCACTAGTCTCTATTCTCCCCTACTATTCTATTTGCCATGCACTGAACATCATCAATCCGCCGTAAACGTTTTCTAATATCCAATCACACTTTCTGGGGGGGAAATACTCTCGCCGGATCCATTCATTTACTATCACTGCTCGAGCGAAGATGGGATCATAAATTATCATCGCCGTCGCACGAACATGAAAGACATCACAACCCACACCAACAACGTCGCCAAAAACTCAGCTCCTCCAACGCAGCAATTTAGATCCGGAAACAAAATAGCACTCGGGTTGATTGGCGGAACATTTTTTGGCATATTGTCATTAACAGCTCCCTTTGTTGTCGCTCAACTTCGATCACCCCTACCGTACATGGCCACACCGCGACACAAAATCGAAAAGGCATTGAAATTTGTTGCTTCTCGTCGACAATCCTCCGATGGCACCACCACTGTTATATCAATAGGCCAACCAAAGTCTGCACTATTGACAACTTTCAGTACCATTCATGACGAATGCCGAGGAAGACTGAATAATGACCAACATCATCGACCAAACACTTTTGTTGATTTAGGTTCTGGAGACGGTACCGCAATCTTCACGGCTGCTTCCCAAGGATTCAATGCCACTGGATTTGAGTTAAACACAACCTTGTGGCTTATATCCTCCCTACGACGAATTCTCTCCACCAATAAATCTATCCGATCCAACTCGCATTTCATTTTGGGGGATATGTTCCATAATGCGAAAACAAGTTTACGTCGCGCGGATTGCGTAATGATATTTGGGGTGAACTCATTGATGCCTCGAATTGCAACACTGGTTCAGAGAGAGTGTCGTCGTCCAGGATGTTTGATCATGTCGTATCGTTTTCGTGTGCCGACGATGGAGAAGGAGAATCAATCAAAGGTTGCACGAATCGTGGACAAAGTTGGGAATGGTGAGATAGCTCTTCCAGAAATGGTGGAAGATGGCATCGATGCTACTCTAATTTATGACAAAGAAGAGATGCGCATTTATGAAATGAATACACGGCTGTGATGAATATCATATATTCATTTTCTCTTCCACAAGATGTCACCCTCTTGCTCTAGCATCTCATATTGTCGTTGCATAACTTGGAACGATTCCAAACTTAATTTTCCCTGGCGCATAAGTTGCAAAACAATGTAATCACTGAGTTGAATCATCACGCCGTTTTCGTCAGCGTTGCTCTCGTCAAAGTAGTAATATCCAGCGTTGTTGCGGTTTCGTAAACTTTGTCTTGCGAACAAAAATTCCGATGGGGAAAGCGGACGAGCCATGTTCACGAGCTCCTCCTCAATAATATGACCCTCCACGAGTACTCGCGCGAAGATTCCAAGTGTTAATGCCATGAGAGGAATGCCAAACAGACAATAAAACCCGCAAAATAATGCAGGGCCAGCGGGAAGTATTCCAGTATCAGGGTCCACGGGAGGCGCCGTCAACCCACCAGTAGCCAATGCCGACACAGCAAAGTGTGTGGCTGTGATCGGATCCCACCCCTGGTCAACGATGCCCCAAATAATCCCCATACCGATCCACGACACGAAAATCAGAAATATGCGATGCTGACGAGAAGACAGAACGTCATACGCCCGAGCAAGAGTTCGTGATGGAAATGATTTACCGTTATAGTGAGTGTAGATTGAGTTGCGCGACACGCGCTGTATTTGGTGCATGCCGCGGAAGTTATCCGCAAAGTAATCGTAGCGTATGTGTCCCTCGTGATCAGGATCATAGAAACTGCACACGCGTTGAAACTCACGATCGGATAAGTTTGCCAAGCCGTTATTTCCCAACGCATTTCGGAAGTCATCGTAGGATAAGATCCCCACACTACGCCTTCTCTTCGCTTCACTCATTGGATTCATTTTGAATTGTTGTAAAATTGGTGACAAATGATCGTTTATGCCCATACCATCGCCTTTATTGCGACCACCGTTACCGAAAAATGCCTTCCGGATGGAATCTCTCTCTAGGATAAGCTTGTACTCAGCCGCACTCCGCGATGCCACACCCTCCAATGCGCTCTGCACCATTAACACAAGTGCACCACCAACGCAGGATGCACCCAGCAGTATATGCACCACTGTGAATGCCCGACTGACAACCTTTGTCTCGGCAACGTCGGTGCAAAACCCAATGGACATCCCGGCATCGACGGCATAAAAGAATGATTGAGGCAATGGCCATTGGTAGTAGTAAGAGTAGAATAATGTCGCGAGAGATATCCTGGCAGGATTAGTTCCAAGTACAAATACTTCATGTACAGGATTGAGGAAAGGGAAAGTAATGTGCACCCCCCAGCACCAACCAGCAATCAGACTAAACAATAAATAACTCACCATGCAAAAACAATGGCAAAGCACGTTAGGTACATTCGCATCTTCTTACTATCAACATCTGGTGAAACCATAGAAGCTGTTTTTCGTCGACGTCGCCTTCTTCGCCCAACTTGATGTCGTAACCGTCTGTGGCCTTCCCCGAATAAGAATACGCTATTCCTCATACCCATCCGTATGGTTTTTTCTAATGGATTATTGATCATCGTTTGCAACGAAGAATGAAGTGTACGAGGAAATGAAAGTGGGCGAATGAATTCAGTTTCATTAGTAAGTGTGTCGCCAATGGTATCTTCGCCTACTGTGCCCCCGATCAGCACGGGGCGGCGACGGAGACGACAGCCGATCTTCGTAATTGATATATGCGATGAATTTAGGTTGCAACTGGCAGATGCGATTTCCAGGATAGGAGAAGCGGCAGAAATGCATTTTGGTAGATGGAATTGGACGAATAAAACTTGCGATATTACTAATAATCGACGTCGACTTCGTGCTTGTGCCATCCTTGAGGGAGAAGGATTCATCGTTGTGTGGTAGATAAAATTCGGGAGAGTTGGTTAGATGAGTGACACCCGTTCCCGCTAAAAAACACGGAGCGGGGTGCGTGTGGGAAAGGAGAGAGGAGAGCGAGAAGCACTGCTGGAGGACACAACTACAACTACGTAGGAATGAGTAAGTAGCGCTGAAGGCAGCCGTTTCCCGACCCTGAGTCGTATTTGCTCGACACACAGCTATCATCTTGCCACAAAACTTCTTATCCTTTCTTTTCCATTTTATTTCATTCATTGTTAGCGAACTGAAACAAAAATCTTCATCAATGACGGCAATCGCAAGACAAAACACCGACTTCTCATCAGAGTCTCTAACCATCCTTGAGCAGCAATTTGAGACCTTGGAGATTGTACTACCCCCGTCGACGCCACCCCAACCAACCCTTGAGTACGAATCCTTCGAGGACAATGAGCTTTGGATGCAGATGAAGAACAAATCATCGTTGTTTGAGTGCCCTAGTGATGACGAAGACGAAGTAAGTCCCGTCGCCAAGTTGATGCCAGCTAAACAAAATCGTCCAGGAGTGACTGGGTTTACTGCCTCCTCGTCGTCGTCTCGCGAAGTGACCAAACTCGGTCCCTTTTCCCTCGTTGCAAAATGGGAAACTGCATTGGAAAATATATTGGACAAGTTCGGGTGCGGCGGTGGTGGCGGCGGTAATGAAAATAGCAACAAGTTCTACTTTGCCACTCCCATGAATAACGACGATGATGATGTGATGGAATTGCTAGGTCTCCAATTCATTCCGGATGATGATGCAAACGAATAGTTCTTTCGTGGCGTAGGTGAAACGCGTGTAAAATAATAAAATGTGTGATTTCATATTCATTCCAGTAAAAAGCACGATGTCCCAAGTCTTCCTGTCACGACTTGTGTTGACTTTGACCACGAGTTTCTCCGCAGCAAAGAAATCAGACTCTAGCCTTGCCTTTCACGGTAGAAAGAGCAGTCTTAACATGCGCAAAAGCCAACAATGGCTTCGTCGTCACTTCGAAGTTGAGTTCTCTCAGGCAGACCATCGACGCCTCTCTACAAATCGCTATGATTTCCACAGCAGACATTCCGGCCGTCTCCATCGCAATGTATTTGGATACATCGTCCTTGCTTTTGGCATCGAAGTATTCAGCCTGAGTGAAATCGAAATCAACCTCTTCAATATGTCTTGCGGCAATCTCTTTCCTTGCCTCGTAGTCTGGTGTACCCAACGTAATTGTTTTTTCTAATCGTCCTGGACGCAATAGTGCTGGATCAATCTGCTTTGGATTATGGGTAATGCCAATAACACCAATGTTGGTTGATGTAAGCATATCATCCCTTCCACCTGATTCAATACCATCCATTTCAGTTAAAAACGTGGAAAGCACACGATCCATGGTGCCCTCAGAAGTACTGTCATTGCCTCTTTTAGGTGCTACGGACTCAATCCTATCAATGAGCAATATGCATGGAGCGGCGGCACGGACGGCGGCGAAGAGGCGTCTGACAGCACGTTCTGATCCGCCAAGCTCTTTGTGTATAAGCGAAGTGGCACTCACTTCTAATAGGGATACTCTAGACATTTTGGCAGCCAATGCTGCACAATGATAAACAAGCGACGTCTTCCCCACTCCGGGTCCTCCGGCGAGTAGTGCACCGACGCGTAGTGGCTGTGTGTTGATGCCAACTCCTTGGCCATCATATCCGATTGCTGCTCTACCTCCATATAGCAACGCTCGTATCTCGTCAGAGCGGCAGAGAGGAGTAATCACAACATTCATAAGCTCTTCGTATGCACGTTTAGCCGCACCCCCCAGAAGGGGCAATTGCACCTCCCCATTCTTGTCGAATACTAGCTTTGATTGAAGTTCGTCTGGTGTGTACACTCTCATGTCTACAACACCATCGAGTGATCCACCGCGAAGAGACTGCGGAGTTTTTGTTTTGAGCATCCTATCTAGATAGTGCAACCGTACCTTGAGATCGTCCTTGCTTTTCGATTGCACTCCTAAACTATCGCCATTAATACAATCCAAGATTACCTCGCGGCAGAACTGCGCCAGTTCACAATCCAACTTCCCAGCGGAATGGTGGATAATGGGTGAAAGAATATCCTCGATGGCGTCGTCTTCGATATCAGAATTATTGCGCGCACCATTAACCCCCAGCGACAAACAAGATAAGATTATGTCACGACGTCTCCTTTCATCGGGCAGACCTCTTTGAAAAATTCTATCGAAGCGATCAGCGACGTCAGAACATCTCGACGTCGACGTGCAAAACAACATAACATGACCATTCCCGCCCGAGGGAGATCGCCACGATCGGTTCCGAAAGGTATCCAATATTGTTAAGAATAAAGCCTTGCAACTCTTTCCAACATGGGTTTGATTAGATGGAAGATTTTGTACGTTACTGACGTCCGAGGATTCGTAGTTCGAGAACGAAAACATTCGGTCGATGTCATCGAGCATGACTAAACATTTCCTTCCGGTTCCATCCTTTTCTGAGGCAGTAGTGTCCACGATTTGTGATACGTAGGCGAACAGCGCAATGAGACGATCTTCGGTAGAGCCGATGGAGTTGCCCATTAGATCGTTAATGAAATTCGGTCGTAATATCTGGAGTGACGATGATAATGGCGTTGCTTTGCCATTTGCCGTCCCCGATGCGTATCTTTGTTGTATAGTGTCGAGGAAATGGGTCTTTCCACATCCTTCCTCGCCCAATAACAAAATCGAAGTAAAAGAATTTCTATCAATCGTTCGTTCTTGATGGCAATTGTACTTTGCGGATGCGGCACGCAGTATTCTCTCATCTTGTTGAGGGTGATGTCGATGAGTCGAGGCAAACGCTTCTATCGCCTCTTCCACAGAAGTACTACAAATAATTCGTTCGTGTGCACTGATTTCCATGTCAGTAGAAACCGATTCAGTTATTACTTCTTCCGAGTGTATACATGATGTCATGACAATATTTTCGTCGTCTCCCGGATCAAAGTCGACGAGTGAAGCCCCGATGGATGTAACTTGCGTACCAACACGCTCGAAATCTTCCTCCACCTGGTTCGGCGGATCGAATTCCGTCAGCTCAATGCACACCTCCCTCTGTACAAACTCCCAATAGGACTTGTCAATTTGTAACATATTCGATATGGCATCTCGCCATGTGTGAAGCTTCTCCGTTGTTCTGGTGCTGTCCTTGTTCTTGTGGTTGCTATTGCTTACATTGCATTTGTATAGATCTTCGTCGAGAAAGAGTAGTATTGCATTTAGTAATCGTTGATCCCATCGAATTTGACGTATTAATTGGGTTGTCAATTTTCTGCCCACATGTTGTAGTTCTACTGAAGAGGTGTTTGTACAACTCGATAATTGAGGAGAAATGTGATAGTGATGACGATTTTCCAACCAAAACTGCCGCAAAGCAAGTATGTAACCCTTTGATGCTTCCGCATACTCGGCAACGTTTGCTCGAATAGTCAATGCTGTATTTTCTACTTCTTCCAACGCAGAAGCAAAAGTAGAAGCCACGACCATGACTTCGTGATTGTTATTTTGGAATCCGGGAGCAATATCCTCCTTGGCACATACCGCATTCCATTTTTGATATGCATTGATGAATCTTGTTAGTGATAGAATAATCTGCCTTCGATGTGTTGGAAAGGATGACAATTCTTGTTGCCAGGAAGTGGAGGAGAATGGTGGCGCTGGAATTGTTTTGCGCACGGCAGAAGACTGTGTTGTGCGTTGCTGCTGCTGCTGCTGTTTTTCGGCAATAAAGTCATTAGGATTAAGAACAATGGTGAGCAAGAAGATTAAATCGTCGGCTTCCGGCAATCGCCGATCGTGACTTTGACGCGGCACCATTGCGAATGCGCCAATCAAAAAAAGGGATTCCAACCACCAAAGCTGTGTTTCCACTTCCACCTGTTTCCACTTCCACCCCACACGCTCAACCGAACTTCTTCCCCCTAAAAAATTGAAGATCGCTCATGCATGACGTAAGTCAGTGGATGTGCTGACACGTGGAAGAATCACAACCCAGCAGATATCTAGACGTACGACCGCAGAAACGCTAAAACCGAAGAGATACGTATGATGTGTAGGTGATTGAATATTATGAGTACGAACATCGGCACCATACACCTGTGATAATGGACATGGACGCCAACACACTATTATTTAATGTTGATGTTGTTATTGTTGACAAAATAAAATGACCAACAACGGCGGCGTCACCTCCAATCACCAACCGCGCCAACGGCTAGTGGTCTCCCTGTTGGACTACGGCGCGGGCAATGTCCGATCGGTCCGCAATGCCATAACCTCTCTCGGGTACGCCCTCGTCGACATCACGTCGCCGTCCCAAATCGAGGACGCGCAGGCCATCGTCTTCCCGGGCGTGGGATCCTACCATTCCGCCATGGAGGTGCTGCGCGCGCGGGGATACGACGACGCGCTGCGCGAGTATCTACGACGGGATCGACCGTACCTGGGCATTTGTTTGGGCATGCAAACATTGTTCGAAAGCAGCGAGGAATCCAGTATTGCCATTGGCGACCAAGACGACGACGATGGAGGAACGACGACGCAATCGTCCTTGCCTGGATTGGGCGTCATTCCGGGCAAGGTTATCAAATTCGATGATTCCTGTCGATCGGTGCCGCACATTGGATGGAACGGTACGATACCCCATCAAGTATCGCCGGCGATGAGATACATGATGCCACACTACACTGCCGCTGATGCTGCTGCTGCCACTGCCACAACGTACTCGAAAGAAGGAGAAGAAAAGACCAAGACCACGACGACGACGTCATCGAATGCAGAGGTGTACTTTGTTCACTCCTATTATGCACCCATCACATCCCAAAATGCACAGTGGGTATTAACGCGCACCACCTACGAAAATCAAGAATACATTAGCAGCGTGCAGCGGGGAAATGTTGTGGCGACGCAATTCCATCCGGAGAAGAGTGGAAAGGTTGGATTGAATTTCATTCGGGGATTTTTGGAGGTGAGTTTTGTCTCTCTAGAAGTGTAGTTTGAAGAGAGCATGCTGGAACACATGCAGTAGTACTGCATTATTCTTGCTCGCTGCTTGGATTCCTGTAATTTTCTCATCATTATTCTTTCTCGGGTTATATATCGTATACACAAAAGTCGGTCGAAGATGGCACCCTCTCCCAAACCATGCCCCTCCCCGTGAATCTCAACGTGCACACTCAGCTAGTCAAACGTGTGGTGGTTGCCCTCGACGTCCGATCGAATGACCATGGCGATCTCGTGGTTACCAAAGGAGATCAGTATGATGTACGCGAGAAGGATGATGACGACGAGAAAATAATGAATCCAGAGGAAGAGGAGGGGGACAATGTCATTTCCACCACAGGCGGGGGTCGGGGAGGCGTGCGCAATCTTGGCAAGCCGGTACAGCTTGCGGCCCGATACTACACGGAGGGTGCCGACGAAATCGCCTTCCTGAATATCACCTCCTTTCGTCAAGGTGTGATTGAGGATATGCCCATGTTGCAGGTACTCGAGGAGGCGAGTAAGTGTATTTTTGTACCACTGACTGTGGGGGGTGGGATACGGAGCTATACGGATCCAGATAGCGGACGTGTGTATTCGGCATTGGAGGTGGCGAGCAGGTACTTTCGAGCAGGGGCCGATAAGATCAGTATCGGATCAGATGCGGTATATGCCGCCGAGGATTATATTGAGTCTGGTGGGAAGAAATCGGGTTTGACATCGATCGAGACTATTTCCCAGGTATATGGAGTCCAGGCCGTAGTTATATCGATCGATCCGAAGCGAGTGTATGTGTCATCTCCGGAGGAAGGAGAATGCGTCGATCGTCCCAAGATGAAGCATGTTGTTGTTGCACTCGACGAAAGTCAAGCTGGTCCGAATGGAGAACGTTATTGTTGGTATCAATGCACTGTCAAGGGTGGACGAGAAGCACGTGACATATGCGCCGTGTCTGTAGCCAAGGCAGCTGAAGCACTTGGCGCGGGGGAAATCATGCTCAACTGTATCGATATGGATGGACAGTGCAATGGATTTGATCATGCATTGATGAAGGCAGTATCCTCGGCAGTATCTATTCCGGTAATTGCAAGCAGCGGTGCGGGGAACGAAGCTCATTTTGTGAATGTGTTCAAGGAAACGAATGTCCAAGCGGCGTTGGCAGCGGGCATGTTCCACAGGAAGGAGGTGGAAATTGGAAGTGTGAAGAAACACATGGAGGAGAATGGAATACGAGCCAGGATAATAGATTAGATTGGTTGTTCTCTCTCTCTTTTCGAACGAACACGGACGCGTCGTTAGGAATAGATTGATCTTAACACGTTAGCAAAGGTAGTACACTGCTTACTTCTATCAATCATTATTGTTTTTATAATCATTGTCTGTACCCTTTTGATCCGGAGATCGCTTCGGCAAGACCACTCTTAAATCTGGGTCCGCCTCGCCGGTAATTGCTCGTAATCTACCGATCAAGTAGTCCGATATCTTTCGTGCCGACGGACGTTTCCTCCAATCTTGTGTCCAACACATATCCAATGCCTTCTTTATTGCAACATGAGATAGATCATCGCTTTGTTCAATACGCTTTGGATAGGGACTACGTCTTCCAGCTATTAGCTCCTTCCCCGAATCGACACCGCTCAAATTCTTTGGTTTCTCGAAGGTGTACAAGTCTGTGAGTATGTAGTAAATTACATTTCCCATCATCCAAACGTCAATTTTATCGGGTTTGACCGGAGTGAATGATGGATGTTTGAGATACACCATGTGTTCCTCGAGTGACCGTCCCTTCCACATTTGCATACTGAATGACGATCTTGTGCATTGTTCTTTCGTTCTCTTGTTCATGTAAATTGGTCGTGCATAATTGAAGTCGTTCAATTTAAAGTATCCACTTTGGAATAAAAATTGATGACAGCAAACTAGATGAACGAAAACAAGGACATGCAGTGCGTCAATAAAAACTCGTGGAAAAATAATATGGAATAATATTTATGAGCAGTACTTACTGTCGTTGTGAAACATAGAAGGCTGCTTTGTCCCGTCGATAGTGTGCAAATCAGCTACCGATGTAGCAATGTGGCTGTTCATATTAAAAGTCATCATGAGAGTATTCAGATACGGAGAAAGTTGAGTTACGCGCGACCGCATTGAAACATCGAAACCGAAACTTACATAGCTATTCTGAGTAAATCAATCGGAGGTAGCGTGCTTCCTCCCGCAAGCCTTGCACCCTTAATGTAGTCATGCATATTCCCTGTATTTGTTGTTTTTTGGTTGTCAACGATATGATCGTGGAGCGCACGGATGAGAGACAACAGATTGTGAGTGAATCTATTCGGCATGTGCAATGGCAGCACCCTTTAAATCTCATAACAAACTATAAATCGGATGCATGAATATATGTTCAAGGTTGATTGACTCACCTTCTGGCATGAAATCCATCATCACCCCCAAACTGCAATAGCCATAAATATCTGGAATGAACTTGCTCGCCGACGTCCGTTCCATCACCATGGAATCCTTCCGTTGTTCCTCAATTCTCTTCATTTCGACTTCCTTCGTATACTTCATAGTCTTGTAGACATAGTTCTTTTCGATCCGTCCATCTTGTACTTTCATTTCGAAGGCAATGCGCGATCCCCCGGAATTGATCACACGTAATTTCGACAAGTCGACTTCGTGGAAGGTATTGCAAGTGGGATAGCTCTTGGCCTGCCAATCCGTCATGGGCACGCAGACATCCATGTCGTATCCGTCGACCCAATCGTAGGCATTGGGCGCATACCAGTGTGGTTCCACGTGTGGACCTTCGGATGGCATGCTGTCCTCGACGAATTTCGTCGATGGGGATGCATTGCTACTATTCATCAGCAGCGGCCTGACGGATTGCAATAATTGCTCCTGCCCGCTGCCGCCGCCGCCGGGCGAAGAGTAGTAGGCCAGCATGACATTTCTCGGTACGTATCCCAACCGCCGTGCCTCGAGCGGCAGAAACTCCAAGTGAGCATTCGTTAGAAAGGGCGAGGAAGATGCCGTGAGCAGCAGAGTGGCTGTCTTTTGGATTTGCCACGAAATGGCATACGTCACACCGGCAGCGATAAGCAATTTCATGGAGCGGTTGCTGCTTGCTGCTCTACGCCTACTCAAGCTCCTACTACTGGTACTATCACTACTACTACCCTTGCAATGACAGCAACGACATGCTGGCCAAGAAAGTTGTTGCGCCATGATTGTGGCCGTTGATATAATCTTGGCATTCATAACGGTTGTTGTCCTTCTCCCATGTCGAGGTGCCTTCGATAGAACAACATGGATTTGTAGTACCTGCCATCCAACCAACAACAACAACGTCTCCCCTCCATCTCCCCCCTGCCACTGCCACACAAACAAGCAGCAAGCAAGCAGGCGGCAAAAAAGCGAAAAGCCAGCGCGCGCGAGAAGAAACATCCGTCATTTTTTCTCCATCTCTTCTATCACACACTGCCATGATGATGTTGTGTCTTGTGTCTTGTCACTTCTTCTCCGTCACCATGGAGCTCCAATCTGACAAAAACCAACAACCTCTCTCAGAAAAAAATGGAGTGTTTACAATATGTTTCTTACAATCTCACCATACTTGAGATGCTTGATAATTATTTGCTTGGAGTGTAGTGTCCCTAACAAAGAAATCTAATTGATTGAGGACCTGTATGCAATCAAGTTGTCAATTTTGGCCATCATGTTGATTTCGTAGACAATTTTTTCCTTTTTCATCATCATCTGCTGCAGAGCTCTGCAAGAGTGCATGAGGTGCCCATGAATGAGAGCAACGATCATCTGTCTCTGTTGCATTTTTGTTGTAATGTAATTTGAATACAATAAGCAATTTGACAGATTTTGTACAAAATTGTGTACCAAAATCATTGTTCCCACCATTCATGAAAAAGATATCCTGCTCATGGATGTCTGAACATTGGATATTGGCCAAGATATGACCATCTATTTATGCATAATCGAATCAATTGTAATTTATTTATTTTTGTTGAAGAAGCGATGTGTATGAAACCAAATAATTCTCAAACCCAAAAAAGACAAACGTACTGTTCCAAATTCCACCTCTGGTAGAATGAAAACAATGCTAAATGGGTGTTTTTTGTGTTCATCAATTGAGGTACCGGAACTAGGGAGATGGATGGTGGAATCAAGATGGAAGAATTTACCTCTTGTATTGATGATTTATCAAAAAGATGACACCATATAACATTGTACTACTGATTACCAATCAACATGAATCTTTATTAAGCATTATGAAGTTGTTACTATAAAATGTCATGACAACTGACAACAGAGTCCTAAGTACTATTCGGCTTACTGGCCTTCGGTAAAATTATAGAATTTAACCAATGTTTTCTTGAACCCCAAGAGAGTTACATTCTCATCCAGCATGATGAAATATTGTAAATATAACTGATTGTTCTATGTACTCTTTCCTTTGTCACATGAGATTTTGTCATGAATGGAAGAGAAGGAGTAGAACCTTTCAAAAAAATGGAAGAGAAAGGGTAGAACCTTTCAAAACATAAACCAAAAATTACAACATGCCCAGAGTAAGAAATAGCTGTTGCTCATATGATCACACTACTAGAATCGGAGGTAGTAGGAGATTAAACTCTTTAGCAGGGTTTAGGGACTTCTTTATTCTAACACTATTGCTGATCTACTGCTGCTGGTGTGCTGGTCAAAATACTTCTTCATAGACCAAATAAACAAGAATAGTTTCATCGATGATGAGAATATTGTTGGGGATTGTTCTTGAAATAGATCACAAAGTTATCCAGTGTTTTTTTGACATTCAGAATAGGTTCACCGTTCACCATTCACCATTCACGGTGCATGAAAAAATGCAAAAAATGGTGAATAAAGCTGGTGAATGAACTAATTTTCTGAAAATGATGTTACCCTCTTTTTGCAGTTCCATTCACAGGTCATGGTTCATGGAAAATTGAGCACTTGGCGATCATATCCTCGACCAGAGCTTATTTGTAGTATTTATTTGGCTTCTTCTAAAATTTCCTAGTATTCATGGGAACAAATTCCCATCATGATCACTAATTCAGGTATGCATTGGAACAAATTCCATTGTAGGCTGGATATCGGCTGTGCCCATGACAACTTGAGAGGGTTGGCATAAGCAAGGGAGCGTCCAGTGAATAACTAATTTATTTATTCATGGGGACAATGTTCACGATACTTCACCATGAATTCATGGCGCCTCCTGTGAACATTATCCCCCTGAAGGAACAGGAAAAAGTTTCAGGCAATTTGGCCCCTTACTTGAGATATTTGTTGAATTAGTGCCAGGTGAATCCTGTAATTATTAGACGAGGCAATGTTGGGAGCAAAATAGTGAAGAGGTGGGGGCATGAGGTGTATTAAAATGAAATAAGTTGCCATGGTGAGTTGTGTTGATGGTAATTGTCAAAAGTTTTGCCACGCGGCCATTAATCATTTCATTTGGCCACGAATTTGGAAGGAAGAAACGTTATCTCTAGAGATACGAAAGCTTGCAATAGAATGAAATGAACAAACGAATCATTCGCAGGGATCAGGTATTTATTTCTTTTTTTCATTGAGCTTTTCAAATTTGGCAATAAGTTGTTCGTACTCCTTGGACATCCTCATAGCCTCGGCAATTAAACAATCGTCATCCTTCTCTTCCTCCCCCTTCCGCATGTTTGGTGCCTTAGCACTACCACCATTGCCATGGCCACCATCCTCGTCGTCGTCATCATCACCACGATAATAACCATTGCGGCCATCATTCACGTGCGAATCATCGCCCTCTTCCTCGACATTAGCATCATTTTTCAGCGAATGAAGGTGGGAAGCAGAACATGATGGCATAGGTAACACTGGCACGTAGGGACATGGCATTGGAGTCAAAGAAGAAGAAGCTGCCGCCGTAGCAGTAGAAGCCATTGTGGTAACCGTGTTTGCCGCGTTCGTCGTCGCCCATGATTTGCCATTCTTTGCACTTGTGTGACAGTTGAAATTATTGTTTCTGGGCGCTTCGGGCAGTAGTGCGGTATTGACCGTCATTGGTGAAAGGGGAGGTGCCGATGGTCCGAAACCACCAACGCCACTTAGACCAACATAATTCCCACCACCATTGTAATCATCATCATCGTATTCTTCTTCTTCTTCTTCGCTATAATCATTGGCAATTCTTCCTCCATTCATTCGCGACTCTCTCATCTCCTCGACGTTGTAATTGCTCGGGAACAATCCCGATCCGCCATCACCAGAGGATACTTCTGCTACCGCCGCTTTCGGTTTCCAATCCACTCCTTGTTCCTCGGCAATTTTTTCCAAATACAACTGCACCTCCCGCGCCGGGGGCGGCGCGACCGACAACTTTTTGGCCACGCGGTCGTTCACGACTCCGTTCACGTTCTGCAGGGCGCGCTTTTCGAATTCCTTCCCGTACTTGTGACGGAATTGATTCCGAATCTCCTGCAATTCCGGTATGTCGACGGTGCACGAAGCCCACATCAACGTGCAGACGCAGGGGAGCAAGTCGGGCGGACATTGTTTGGTGTGACTGATGAGGTGGATGCGTTCGCACAATAGCTCGCAGTGCAAGGAGAGTATTTCGTAGGCCTCGATGGTGTTGTCCTCTCGTATGATTGCCTCGGCTCGTATTCGCGCCTTTTCTTCGCGGGGGGGACTGTCGGCGAGCATGCCGGCAATGTCGCGTATTTGTTGCTTGATGAGTACGGATTTTTTGTTGGAGGAGATGGCGAGGCGAGTGACGGCCATTTTTAGATTGGATTTGAGAGTGGAGGGTTTGTATCCACCGTGGAAGAGCATTTTGTGATTTTATATTGCTAGTAGTACCGATTTATTGTGCGCTTGCTTCCTTTTTGGCGGTTTATATTTAGAAAATGTTCCCCTTGGATGCTATTGCTGGGGCATGATCATCAAATCATCTGAGACTTTTCCTGGACATTCCTGGACAGTACAAAGTCTACATACG
>JALLBB010000389.1:0-16149 GCA_036939735.1 Discostella stelligera | reverse complement strand
ATTTGGGTTTACCCCAGGAATTGGCTTCATTTCTCTACGAAGATAATGATGCATGCACTGCAATGGCTATGGCCCAGAAACCAACTACACGCACTCGTCACATGGACTTCAAATTTCATGCCTTGTGCGATTGGGTGGAACGTGGCCTTATTCGATTAGAACGGATTGACACCACGATTAATATGGCGGATCACTTCACAAAATCTCTCTCCCCCATCTTATTCCGTCGACACACGGATAACATTTTGGGCCGTGTCCCTCCGGATTACTCACAGTGCAATCCTATTTTCCATTTATCCAATAAGGGGACTACCCAGACCTTACCAAACTCTCTGTCTCCAATGGTGAACCGCTTGGTTGTCACTTGGAAGACGATTGTAAATTCGTCTGTTTCTTAGATACTTGGTATTGAGGTTTTTATTGGAATGACCGTGATTCCTTTTCCTCAGTCCCAATCTGTCTAACAACACTCTTTTTCCAAGTCTTGCGAGGCTCGACTTGTGGGGGGGGGTGACAAGTAGCGTACGTAGTATGCCTACTTAGCTCACTTCTTTTTTTACCTACACGCTTTTGTTGGGAGATGCGAGTCATGACACTGACCTACACTGACACAGCCTAAAGATCACCCACATCAACCGATAAAACCTTTCTGAGAGGCGCAGGTCGACTCGAGACCTCACACGTCATGATTATTCCATAATCATAGACCGGTGGCATCATGGTTGTTATCAAGGTGGATGTCATCACTGCAATTTACAACGCCGAAGCTACCATTGAAGACACCGTTCGATCGGCGATGTATCAAGAGGTTCCACAACAACATCGCCTGTTGCGACAAACAATTCAATCGTTATTTTCGACGAATTGTCTACATCTACAGAAACAGCGAAAGATTCACTTTGATATTTGCGTTTGCTGTTACGATGATGCATCGACGGATAGGAGTTTAGCGATCCTTACTTCATTGGAAAAAGAAACAAAGTGGGAGGGTTCGTCGTCGTCATCATCATCATCATCATCGGATGCAATTAACGAAACTGGCAGTGGTATTATCATGACAATGCAAACGAGACTACTCATCGGTAGCGCACCCGTTGGGACATTTTCGCGAGGAGCAGGTTATGCACGAAATCAAGCCGTTAAGCTACGCGACGACATCGATGGAGAAAATGCTGCAAATAATGAACAAGACCATGCCGTACAGCATCATTTCCTATGCATTCTCGACAGCGATGATATCATGCATTCGACAAGAATTTCCGAGCAAACGTGTGCCATGCTGTCGTTGGATGCCGAAGAACGCGACAATACGTTGATGGGCTGTCAATTCGATCGAATACCAAAAGATTCCACGTACCATTATTCTCAGTGGGCGAATTCATTATCCGATGAACGATTGTACTTGGAGAAATTTCGCGAGTGCACGTTGGTGAGAAAATGAAATACTGGACATACTTTTGCGAGGATCGAAATTAGTGGAGCATCGTAGACCTCTCATTCAATTTAATCTTTTTCAATGACAACCAGATACAACCTACTTGGTTCCTCTCAAAAAAATGGTTTGAACGTATTGGAGGATATCTGCAAGCACCATCATCAGATGATGATTCGAATCTATTGAAACGATTCAACCTGAATTCTGAAATCATTGAATCTCGTGTTGACAATGGGGTGTCAGTTTCAGGTAGCATGGTATCCGATTGCCGACCATACCGTCTAGTTCACCCAACGGAAATATTTGATTCAACAATAAACAATCGTTCGCTGTCGGACGAGAGAAGAAAATTGAGTGCATGCCACAAATCATCAGCCTACTCCCTTCGCTTGGCGGAAGACACAAGATTTTTCTATGCACATTTACATGCTGGAGGACTATTACGTCTCCATCGAACTCCTGCACCGTTGGTTTCCTACCGACATAGAGTTGGAATGTCACAGAGCTCAAGCACACCACGGAAACTGCTGTTGAAACTGCGTGCGAAAGCGTGGGAAGACTTGGTATATTACAGTACTAAGTCTGGCAATGGATACAACAATGCAAAATGGTCGGCTGGTTTTGCTATTTGGGGGGCAGGCCGGGATGGAAAAGACTTTTTGAAAGCGCTAAGTCCCGCGGTTGCATCCAATGTTGTCTGTTTTGTAGATGTGGACCAGACGAAGATTGAAATAACCAAATGGTATGTGAATCCTTCGATGGGGGACAGAAGAATACCTATTTTACACTTTTCAGTCCTTGCAAAGAGGGATATTCTTGACGAAGTCAAGTTTGGGCACATTGCCAAGAAGAGATGCGGAGAAGATCAATTTAACATTTCTACGAAGCAACGGGCAGTAGCATATGATCACAATCACAAGCCAAAGCATAGCAAAATCAAAATCAACAAAAACAAGAAGTCAGACACATCCATCGATCCAGAAATTCTGCAGCAACTGCCTGTAGTTGTGTGTGTGGCGATGTATCGAAGTAATGGGGCACTTGAGAGTAACGTTGCTTCTATCGGTCGTGTTGAAGGGGTTAACTTATGGCACTTAATTTGAGCTCACATTTTAACATTATTCGAATATTGTTGCCTTGGGCATCAATCATTCTATGTTCTGAATTTGATTCACGCGATGAAGAAGGAAGCCACAACATGCCCTTGCCTCTAACTTCCACCACCAACGTACGCCTCATCGATCGGACCACTTTCAGCTGCGGCCAACTTTTCTCCTTCCGATTGACCAAACAGGTTCACATACACGTCTAGTAGAACTCCATATGAATTAATCTTGTATTTTGAATCGTAGACGTATTGGCTGTTGACGGGTGCCCCGGGTCTATGACGATGGGAGGAATCAAGTGCCCACTCGAGCCAAAGGGAGACAGCCTTTTCTCGAGCTGACATGACTATGCCCACATTCTTGGCACTTGATTGGAGGTTGTTGTATCAAGGGCCATCATATTATCAATCACGTTGCATGATGATGTTCCGAAGTCAGAAACCAGTACACAAAATAATAATAAACATACCTCAAAGGCATCGTAACGTCCAAAGCTAAAGGACCCCGTGTTAACTTCTCCAACTCTGGCAACCTATCATCGCCCAGTCCAGGATTTTCTACCACACCATCCAACTGCGACTTGATATCCTTAAAGAACTTTGCAACGTCCTCCGTTCCAAACTTGGACTGAAACTCTTTCCTCGCGCCGGAATACTCAAATGCCTTGCGTCCCAAAGATTCCGGACCAGGATAATTTCCATTTGCATCACGAAGATCATACGCACCGTACGCTCGTGGTCGAAAGTCAAGAAAGAAGTGCAGTAGTGTATCGTCGCCACCATTATTGGGCACTACTACACACCGTGAGATGAGATGGGGAACATTTGTGAGCGGTCCATTAAAAATGGTCAAACTCGACAGGGTGTTGTCAATGGATAAATCCGATATCCATGCAATATTGGAGGGTCCAGGTGCATCGTAGGCATTCAACTTCACGGCGTTTCCGGCGATGGTGGTAAATCCTCCAGACGACGATACACTTAAATCGGGCTTAACTGTAAGATCGGGAATGGATGATTTTATTTTCTCCATGATGTGAGTTTGAGATGTCTGAAGGGCGGTAATGTCAGCAGAGCTCACGATGACAACATCCGGTGGCAAAGAAGCAGCGGTAACTGATTTTCCTCGAGAGGAATCTAGCATCTCGGCTGCGACCTTATCCACCGTTGTTGCATCAGCGTCAGCCATCGGTGGTTGTCCCGACGACATGGCAGCCATTTGCGCCGCATAGGCATCAATTCCGCCTTTTGCATCAAGCTTGGTAGCGACAGATCGGCGAGAGGTGGACGCGATAGTGGTACTGAATGCATCTGTTTTACTCCATAGTAGGAGGGGGAGAGCTACTAAGGCAGACAACTTCTTGTCGGAGACCATTGCCGCTTCTGGATGGGATCGGCGATTCGTACGATAACCACGCACTGTTTGCCACGTGAAGGTTGAACTCGCCAAAACTTCGCTCCAGTTCTCAACTTTGGAGGGAGTGTCAATCAAATACCTCTACAATGAGGAAAAGACACGAAGATCACACTTCTACAGTGGAATGCACAAATATGCACAGTATTATCAATTATTGCTTGCAATACTGTTCGACGCGACCCTTCGGTCAGTCTGAACACCGCCAACTCGTACCAATACTAGTCTTCGCGGGCTTCCGTCTCAAGCTACTGCTCCTGGATGTTGCTCGAAACATTTTGTCAAATAATAATTCCATTTCATCTTCACCTCCACCACTACCCTGCATGCCCTCTAACAATTCTTCCGAAGGGAGCGCATCGAATCCGAAGCTCAACGCCACCTTCTCGACATCCAACTCTTTCACATTATATATATCCCCAAACTCATGTCTTGCATATGAAAAGAGATAAGCACGGCACGCTCTTAAGCTCAGTTGACGCAATTGTTTATTGTCTTCACAGCGCAGCAACTTGATTAGTCGATTTTGGACATTGGTTATTTGAGGTATCTCATACTCGTACGTCTTCACTTGAGCCGCCTTGTAATATCTATGGAAGCCATACTCTTTTGGTGTTAGAAAGAGCAGTGCTCGCGGTGGTGTGACACTAGTACTGCCACTACCACGTCGATTATTAGATGTCTGATATGAATAATTGTAAGATGCACGTCGTCGTTGCCTACTTCTTGCAACATCAGAATCATGAGAAATACGACCCACTTGATAGATGTACTCGCTCGGATTGGTACATGGCTCGAATTGTACAATCCAATCAGTTGCGGTCGGAATAACTGTTTTGTCCTGTCCTCGAAAGTCAAGCTTGCACAATATTAGAGTACTGTCGTCCTCGTCATCCCCTTCCGAAACTCTTGTGAATTCACGTAACGTCTTCTCAACCTGTTCCCTTGTCATATCATCATGGATAGCCAGAACATGAAATTTCATACGATGTAACAACGCTGTGTAATACACCAATGTTTCGGTAGTCGAGAAGAGTACAACAATTTTACTATGATGTGAGTGTCGCGATAGAAAGGTATACAGCATTAAAAATCGATGTTCGGTCAGGACCGTTACAAAGCAGTGTTGATAACCATTGTATCGTTCGTGAGAAGAAGAGGACGATTTCGTCTTGTTCGTTCCTGTCGTTACGATGCCACGCTTGGGACGTTCGTTGATGGAGGATAAGGGCAACGTAGTCAATTGATTGGACAGGTTGCTGCTGCATCTTCTATCACTCATGCCAGCATTATTTTTGCTGCTGCTGCAGCTAGACTTGGATTGCTGTGGATCTGGTTCAGATGGCTTTGTAATGTTTAAGGAGGTAAATTCTCGAGGATAGGCATACTCTTCTGGCTCGAGAGCATTCCGATGCCTTCGTCCTCGTTTCGAAATGACGACCAAACGATTTTCTACTTCGACGGGTGGGTCCTTCTGCTGCTGCGGCTGCATTGGTGGAGGCGATGAAAGTGACGATGATGATGGCTGCGTCTTAGTAGTCGTCATCATGGGAGTCTCCTTGTTCACATACCCGTCCATAGTTGGCATATTGTAACCATGTTGTTGACCATACTCATACTCATACTCATACTCCTTCACTTCTTTCATGCTGGATCCATAATACTGCGTCATCATCTCCTCATAATCATCATCGTCTTCGTCGGCCTCGTAGTTGCCATTATTGTTGTTGTTGTCATCTATATCCTTGTAAAAATAGCAATCCTCTGCATCGCCTGCATTCGTCAAGGCCTCGGTGGTCAAGGACATGCCATAAAGATGATGCGCCCGGTACGGTCGGAAAGTGACACGGCCATCATGGCATTCCACCGATGGTGGCGATGACGAAGAAGATGATGTATTCCATGGAAATAGCGACCTTCGATTACTGTTGTTTTCATCGGAATGATGAGTAGAGGGTGGCATGATCTCAATCTCGGTAGGCACAAATGGAGGTTGCCGCCGCTGCTGATGTTGCAGGTGCCGTTGTTCCCAGAGTTCAAGCTGCATCTGCTGCTCCAGGATATCAATTTGATCCAAGTAATAATTCATATCCATGTTTCTCACGCGCTGACTAGATAGAAACAATTCAAAGAACTTAGGGGCTGGCACTACCGTGCGCTCAAATGAAGAAAGGTTGCCTCGGAATGGTCAGAGAACTAAGAACTAATAATGCAACGGCAACATAGAGAGAATCTAAGTCTTTCTTCAAATATCAAATAAAAACTCTCCTGGGAGAGCTCGATTTATTCTGGCGATGTGGTGCTCAAGCGGATGGAGGACGGTGACGGAATGAAGTTAGAAAGCAACAACATCACGGTTGATTGTTGTGTTCGGTTCACGGTCGCTCGTGAAAGACGAGACACACAAAAACTGGCGGGAAATATGACGGGGAAAGGGAAGAAAAAGGCCACGTGGAACAATGGGTGGTGCGTGGTGTGTGGTGACTTGTGGGTGCAAGTCGTACAAAATAGAAGAGAGATGTCAAGTACTGTTATTGATCTTATTGCAATATTCACCTTTGATTGATGACTCTCATTGGCAAGTGGCAAGGACTAGATCTCTCAAATACACTCTGTCTCTCTCTCTAGTCAAGTGTTATTGTCTGAACAGAATGAGGAGGGACAGATGCCGTCAAAAGGATCGAGTCTTTGTTTCGGAAGACATAATTCGCAGCTTCTCCCGCCTCATTGAGAATAACGGCCACCTTAGCGGTGCTGCCAGTGACAGAGGTATCAAATGCACCAGCCTGCAAAAAGGGCCATCCGGTAGTCAGACACACATCATCGCCAAGGGCGGTGGTGTAAATTTCGCCCGTGGATGCATCATGTACCCATTCTGCCCATGGATGTTCACAACTTCCTATATTGACCTGAGCTCCACCCCGTGGACCGTATGCTCCTCCGTTGTTCCTTAAGGGTTGCACGACGAGGCAGCTCATTTTGGAATCGACCTTACTATTCTGCAAGACAATGTGAACTCGATCCTTCTCAGACAACGGAACAACTTCGTAGTACCCAAATGTATTATCAGTTGCATTGCAGGAAGTCAGCAACAGCCCGCCAAAGTCTTTGTCTGCCTTCTTTCCCAAGCAGGAAGTTGTTGGTACGCCCAACCAGTCATGACCGAATACTTGTAATTGTCTCTCATCATTTAATAGCCATTCTTGTCGAGTTGACCCTTCGCATGGCCACAATGTCGCCTCGATTCCAACACGAGCAAGATCGTTGATGCCACCCCCTGGAACATCCACCTCCGTTGGTCGGAAAGTACGCGATTTGGGCCCGCCGACGCTACCATCTACCAAGGCGCGCACTGCCCTTGAGCCTGGTCTTACAAATCGCGAAATGTGTCCCACGTAATAGTACATTGGCTGCACCACTACTCCTAGATCGAGGTATTTGGCAGGGACTCCCTCCGCATTTAGCTCCTCTCTTGTTTTGGTATCTCCGTGAACTTTTCCAAATGGGTGGCCGGCCAATTCAAAATCAAGTTGTTCAGGAATACTGCCATTTGCGTCGACGGCACGGTGTGGTACCGCCAAAAGAGGAGAGTCGCACATGTTACCAAGGTGGTTAGGTCCTCCAACAGAGTCCAAACTGGGAACGTTCAGAATTTCACAATTCCGGATGAATATTTAGTAAAAGGTGCTTGAAAGCAAACGAAGTAACTCGGATTTACTCACATCAAATTCCATTCGATAAATCCATTACTTCCGGCCGCCAAGTCTGCTAACATTGTGTGGACGTTCCTGCTAGCTCTTGCCCAAGCAATACTCATGTCTCCACCGGCGTAACCTGTACTAGGACTATTTCGACAAAACAAACACATTCAAATCAAAGTAAGAATGTACCAGGAGAAAAATTCTGGTGAGATGAAATGTTCTAACACATCCTCACCAGTGACAAGCCTCTGAATTGATTAGTACATGGTCCTTGTTGACTTCCATATCATCTAGTTCGGAAAGCATCCGATGCATGTTCGGAGCGCCCTGTGCACCATCCAACAGTCGATCCATCCCACCGGCGTACCAATGATGTGCCGTGCCGCCAATATATTTCGAAGCTGGATCATCCGACTTCAGAAGATATTGTGCCCATTTCACCATGTGGTCCTTATTGTGATCGAATATTAGTATCTTTGTGTTTGGATGAGATTCGGCCAGGGTCGGACCGAGGTGATTGGCAATGAAGTCCCCCTCAGAAGTAATGTCGATGGCGCAGGCTTCCCACGGGGCGGGAAACTCTGGTTCGTTTTGAACAGTGACGCCATAGAAGTCTATGCCGTGATTGGAATCTGTGATGCAGGAACCATCAATAGCACGATAAAAACATTTGAGCGTTGATCATCGCAAACAATATCACAAAGAAACGTAGATCAAAACAAAGCTCACATGCGGAAACAAACTTGCTAAAATACAACGCCCAACTCTTGGCATACTTCGAATCACTTCCCACGCCATCTCGCAAACAAACTGGCGCGCCATCGGCGCTCCCCGTCATATTCGCAGCATGTATTGCACCCTTCCTATCCATGTTCGTCGGTCGTTTCATCCAAGCCGGAGGACTCCAGGGCGAGGCGATAATTCGCATGCCGTAGTCTACTTCTTTCGGATAGGATTCCTTCAATTTTTTCGTAGCAAGAAGCATCATATCCACCATTCCGGAATCGAGATCGTGCGTAACCTCATCGTCAAAGTCTTTCAGATCGAAGTCATCGTCGGTGTTGTCAAAAGAGTAGGATCGGACACTGAAATCACAGGAGTTAATATGGGTCCGTCCAAGACTTGGAAGGAAAACATAGGAAGAGTCGAGCAATAGCGTGAGCATTATTTTTTGGAAAGGTATGTCAAAGAAGAAATCATGCAAAGGACGCGTCGAGAAAAAAACACACACACTCAAAATAATAATGCATCATATTACCTATATCCCAATCCATCTTTTCCAAAAAGTAATTCCAATGCCGCCTTCCTTCCTTGTTCGCTCAAGCTCCAAAAATTCAATGCCGATGCCTCGGTGAATGCACCTCCAAATCCCAATATTGGTTGTCGATTAGGAAAGACAGTGTTGGTAAAGTCGACATTAATGATGGCCGATGGTCTTTGAGAGGTGCCACTGCTGCTGCTGCTACTGCTACTACTACTTGGAGGGGTAGTTTGTGAGCTAGTTTGCACCTGTTGTTGTTGTCGTCGTTGTTGTTGTTTTAGTCGTGTTCTCGAGGTTGTTAATAATGAAGAAAAGTACGAGGATAGTAGTGAGGAAAGAAGCTTCACTCGACCACCCCGATGACCATTGCTGTATCTATGAATACATGGCACTTCACGCCATGGTTGACTCGGTTCTCCCAAACTCGTTTCAATTAGACTACGAACGGTAGGAGTGCTCGTTTTGGATGACTTGTCCGAGTATCTCGATGATGGAGGATCCCGATGGTAAATCTCACAGAGTCGATTGGGAACTTTGCCTTTGATTATATTATTCATATCATCCAAACTCGTATTAACGTATCCCAAAGACGACGAGGCCCTGCCACCAAGGAATGCCAGCAGCACGGCCGAAACTAGCGCGGCGGTCATGACCAACGCACCGCCGCCGTGACGGCGACGGCTGCGATCGTTATTTTCATCACTGCCATTACTGTGGTTAGATTCTTGGGGGCTGAGTTCTAGAGGTTGCTCGCCCCCTTCGAGAGAGGCAACAGCAGCAGCAGCATCGGCGCCGGCGGAAGTCGTGGGGATGGATTGATAGCTCATGGTCACTCTCTCTGGTGCTCTGTCTATCCGGCAGGGCCACTTGTGCGGCATCTCAAAAAGACTCTGTCTGCACCATATTGTAGTAGGTGTAATTTCTTAAGTTATTATTATTA
This sequence comes from Discostella stelligera, assembly GCA_036939735.1. Taxonomy (NCBI): domain Eukaryota; phylum Bacillariophyta; class Thalassiosirophyceae; order Thalassiosirales; family Thalassiosiraceae; genus Discostella; species Discostella stelligera. Next base: position 6,293 of record JALLBB010000389.1, on the reverse strand, counting down.
TTATCAGGACTTGTTAATATCACATGCTCAGTTTACCTTTCTACCATAATACACCCCAAAACAGTGTTGTTCGCCCCACCAAGGAATTTTATTTTTTAGCTTTGATCGACAGAAAGTGAAATGGCGCGTCATTTCATACACACAATAGTATCGTACACACGAAGAGTGGCAGCAATCCAGCCAGACGACGCGAACGGCCTGACCAGGCAGAAACAAACCATATTATCATCAAGCAATAATGACACCTACCCCTGCCAATGACAATGAAAATAATCACCAACTCTTCCTCTGTCATGACGCCACGATGTTCTCCGACAGCCGCCGCCGCTACCGCCCAGTCTCCGAGAGCTGCCAACCACCACCGTTCTCCCACCGCCATCGCTAGTAGTTTTGGAAGAAACCGACGAACAACAATGACAATGACGACGACGACTACGACGCGGTGTTCCATCCACCAGAACAAACTCTTCCATTGCACCGTAACGGCAATCCTAATCGCATGGCTTCATGTCATTAGTTCCTTCTTCGCCATCATTGAAGACGAGTCTCGACGACAACAACAACCGCAACCGATGCATAAAATGATGATAGTCGGCGGCAGGAGATTGCGCAGCTACCGGCAATATTATTCACCACCACGGCATGATTCTCTCCCCAAATATCCAATAGACCATCGAAACACGACAACAACAGCTCGACTTTCCGAGGAGATCGTTCGGCAATGCCACAGGGCTCTCTGGCATACGATTGATACGACGACATTCGTTCTGCCCAACGATGAATCGTTCGTCATGACCGGGGACATTCCCGATCTATGGCTTCGAGATTCGGCGGCGCAGATTCATCCGCTGCTCTTGCCCAACGTCTACCACCGGTCGTCGCTGGCGCAGGCGGATGCCAAGCTGGAACGGATCGTGAGCGGACTCCTACTCAAAACGGCGCGATACATACGAATGGATCCCTACGCCAACGCCTTTCGCATACACAATCGCACCAATTTCACCGACTTTGCGCGAAACACGTTGGGCAGACACGGATACGTCGCCACCCGCAACTACGAATTGGACAGCGCGTGCTTCTTCCTGAGGATGATCTACTACTTTCACGTGAATTTTCCATTTCATCCCACGCTGCGCAAAACAGAGGTGCATGACGCCGTGGAGATTATGATCGACGTTTGGATCGCGGAGCAGCGCCACGAAGAAGAAGAGAATAATGCTCCTCCTCCCAGTGGACCCTTGTTCGACTGCCTTCATTGCCATGAGCCGTATCGATACAACCCGAAAGAATTGGCACGAGGTGGGAAGGGGACGAAAACGGCGCCCTCGATTGGATTGACGTGGAGCGGATTCCGACCCAGCGACGACGCCTGCGTCTACGGGTATCACATCCCCGCCAACATGTTCGCCGTGGTGGTGCTGGGATACGTGGAGATCATGGCCGAGGAGGTTTGGATGGACGAGCCGCTGAGGAAGAAGGCCATCCGGCTGCGAAACGAAATCGACGACGGAATAAAGAGATATGGGGTGGTCGTGCACGAAACTCACGGCAAAATGTATGCTTACGAAGTGGACGGGCTGGGAAACGCGTTGTTCATGGACGATGCCAACGTGCCCAGTTTGCTATCGATACCGTATCTCGGATACGACTACGACGAAGAAGTCTTCGCCAACACGAAGCGATTCATATTCTCCGAGAATAACCCGTGGTTTCACTCGGGCAGCTACGAAGGCGTGCAATACTCTGGCATTGGATCTCCGCACACGCACTTCGTTCCATCCAGCATTTGGCCCATGGCGATGATAATGGAGGGTTTGATATCGAACAATGCCACGCACAAATTACTGTTGGTGGAGAAACTCTTGGCGTCCTCGGCGGGGACGGGATGGATGCACGAGTCGTTCGATGCAAATAATGCATCTGATTTTTCGAGAGGATGGTTCTGTTGGCCAGATTCGTTGTTTGCCGAACTCATCATGTCGTTGACGGAGGAATGCCCATTGCCGGAGAAGTATGGATGGTACAAGCCGCAGGAATGGAAATATGAAGAGTATTTGGAGGCGAAGAAAGGTGATGGAAATCGAAAGGATGGCGACGACAAAATCGACAAAGGCAAAAAAGAGAAACGGAACGAGCTGGAGGAGAATGATGATGAAGAAGAGAATGATGATGACAATGATGATGATGAAGGAGATGATGATGATGATAATGAAGAGAGTGACGATAAAAGAGACGACAATGACCATGCAAAAAAACATCTTAAAGAAACAATTAAAGTAGTGTCCCATTAGATCTAAAAGATTGATCACTTTTCAATTAGCAAGGCCGAGCTTTGTGCGTAGATACTGTTGCTTTTCGTCCGATGTTTCGAGGGCGGCCAGCTCCCAATACGGCAAGGATACAACTGAAATACCATCAATCGTCGCCACCTGTCGATGCTTCAGGATGCTATTTCCAGTGAGCTTCCTCCCAACAAAGTGATGCGGACCATCCACTTCGACGGCAATCTTGTTGCCGTTGAAGTGGATGAGTGCGTCCAAACTGATTCCACTTTGAGTGCATGCTTCTTCTTCAAGATGTATTCCCATCGAGACCAATTCTGACATTACATCCCTCTGCATCTTAGAACGACGAGGATGCTGTGAACGGAATTCATCGTAGCATCGCTTTTCGAAATGCGGAGGCAAAACAGAATCCTTTCCAAGGCTTTTTCGCCATATGTTCCACTGATGAAGCTGGCACAACCCTTGGTGATTAAAGGTATCAAACTTCTCTGTTACAGTATCAATAAATTTTGAAGTAGGACCAAACAGTGTTCCCGGATCGGTATCAGCGACGGTGTACGCCCACGCAATGTTTACCAAAGATTGACTGTCACATTCATGAAGTAACATTTCAGCTGTCTCTTCGAATGAATGAAACAAATTCTGGTCCGTGTACCCCGCAGTAGAGCAAGCCCATAGTAGCATTGAAACACCTTGAGGAGAAAAATCACTGACCCTATCTAATGAGGCACTCATGATACTCTGGAACAATTCCGGTCTGTCTTCCCTGGCAGTGGCATAAGCCCATGCCAAAGTTGCAAGCGAAGCTGCCTCGAATTCTTGCCACCTGCCGTCGCAGTAGTCAGCTAACTCAAGAAAGAATTTACGATCGAAAAATTCCATTGATGCAAACGACCATGCGATGCTCGCAGCCTCCTTCGGTTCTAGTTCCTCCATTTTTCCAACACATATTCCCAACAGGTAATTGAATAAGGCAGGATTGCGACAACCGACGGATGCAAAGGAATGAGCAATACCAGCAATCATCTTAGGGGTGAAGGTCGATGGCGCGCGACTTATGATTTCGTTGGCCATGGCCTCCATCCAGTGCTTGGATTTATACCCCGCGCGAACGTAAAATATCAACATGTTGAAGAGGTCTAATCCCGTGTACTCACTCAGATGTGATGTCGATCGGGCGAATATCTCATCGCGAAGATCTTGTAATGGAAGATCGATGCGCGACAAGGCCAGGACCAACATGACCTCATCCACCCGGTTGAATTCATCAAGACACTCCAGACTTTGCTCGGCAATGGCCGAGTATAGATCTGGTACGTCATAGCCTAATGTTGCATATGCCCAAGCGAGGCTTGATAACCCCGGTGGCTGGAAGCTTTGAATGTTGGAGAAAACAACTGATTCAATACTTCGAAATACATCGTCAGATCGCCGTCCAATCATGGCGTATGATCGTGCAATATGACTACATTCCAGAAATCCAAGTTCTCGTCGTCGGGTCAGTATTGCATCGTCAATTGCATCCCATACTTCCGGGTTCGTGGTGTGCCCCACCGTAGCAAATGAATGCGCAAGCATGGCCACACCTTGCAATGTAAATGATTGTAATCCTCGAGTCGACACTTCCTCTGCTATGCGACCCAAGATAATTAACGATGATGGTGGTTGTGGTGGTGGTGGTGATGATGATGATGATATCGTTTCAGGATATTGTTCGTGGTGAAATTTGGAGAAGGCCCACGCAAGATTAGCAAGCTCCTGAGACGAGAAATCGGCGAGCCGGGGCATGGCCTCCCTCGCAACACCATCAAAGAGAGTGGGACTGGGATGTCCTACCTTGGCATATGCCCATACAATATTGGCAAAATTTTGAGTGGTGAATGATGGTAACTTCTCCATGGATGCGACAGCGATGGAATCAAACAATGATATCAAATACGATGGCGATGGTGCTGACGATTCAGGGCCACCGTCTGTGTTGATCACTTTCAGTGATGACGATGACGATATGCATGATGGAAGCTCCGCAAGAGCAAAGGAATACGCCAAATTCGCCAAGTACCTCACATCGAATTTCTTCTCTCTCAACATGGGAATGGCCGTGGATGCAATCGTACGGAATAACTCCTCGTCTTTGTGCCCCGCCTTGGCATAGGAAGAAGCCCATTGACATAACGTCATTTGATCAATACCATCTTCATCATCACACAGGCCACCACCATTACCCTCCTCCATTCCTTCTTCGTCCAAGGTCGATTCTTTCCTACGTGACACAAACTCGTTGGCAAAGTCTTGCAATACAGATGTAGTGTCTATAGAGCGGCTCGTCATTGTGGACCAGGCAAGATTGCCAAGATGTTTCAAGGAGAATTCCGTGCGGCGTTTGTTGAATGTCTTTTGTAAAGCATGGAAAAATGGTGCTACATTCACCGTATGAATATTGTTGCCGCCACCATCGCTTCGGATGTTGCGGTGGTCTCTGTGGTGATGATGTTTCCGTATAATCTCCGAAGTTGTAGCCAACGACCAAGCTATGCTAACCAACTGTTTGGGACGAAAGTTATCCATAGATGCTACCAATACTTGTTGCTGCATCTTATCCCAAAATTGGGCAGCATCGTTGCTCTTCGCCAACTGGTTGTACAATATGATATTTTGATTCATGATCGGTTTATTACCATTCCGATGGAGACCGATACCTTGCTTACTCCCAATATCTTTCACAATGGTTGCCTTGGCAAATGCGATGTTTCGCAATTGTCCAGGATGATACTGAGGTAGTGCAGTGATGGTATGATTTATAATTGTTGCCAATCGATGATTAAGTTCTGCTTCTTGTGGTTGTTGGTTGACTGCAGAGGTGGCGGTGCTTAGGAATAATGATCTCTCCCGCCCTCCTCCGCTCTTCTGACTATTTTCCTTTACCAACGAAGCTATCTTCTCCCAAAAGATAACAAGAAGATGCGGGTACAATACCACTGCATCATCTCTACCAACATTGCTAAATTTGTAATTGCCGCGATTGTAATGATTGTCGCTGTTATCGTCCCCTCTTCTACTATTATCGAGGTAGACAATATCTATTAATTGTGCAATCGACCGGCAGGCATGCATTCGGTCTTTGATTTTATGGGATGGAAAACGGTTGAAATTATTTTTGATGTATGGTTTTGGAAAGGACCAGTGCAATGGCGGCGTGGAGGATAATCTACTATTATTGCTGTGTTCTTGTGGTAGAGATGGCGAAGATGAGGATATTGATGATGATTTTTTATGGATGAGATGGGCCCCGGCACTGAAGCTTTGCAACTCGCACTGTTTATCGTCATCTTCGAAAGAAGATTGTGCGAGATTTGTCCTGCGATATCTCGAGCTCAAAGACCGGTCACCGTCGGTTGGGATGTTCGCCCGAGGGATAGCTTTGGCACTCGAAAGATTCTGTTGCAGATTGCTTTTGGTGTCGCCCACTGTAGCATTGTTGCCGTGGCGCCCCCTCGTTTCTCGACCGTCCCCATCATCATTATTATTTGTGGCCGCAGCGCTGCTGAAGGTGAAATAGATGTTGTTTTTGCTATTGTATCGGCTCAAAAGGAATAGATATCTCCGCTTGCAAATGGGGGTGTAAGAGGCAATGAAAAATGACGATCTCATACTTTATTTGGATGCCAAGGGATTATCAATTGTCAGTGATATTATGATTAACCCTACTGGGCGGATTTTAGCCTGCGGAAATGCCTAAGTTTCAGGGATAGAATAGAATAGACATGCAGCAGGTCAGGGCTCTCTGGCTGTGTGGCTATGAGAGTACCTTGTAGTAGAGGGCGGGGTCCAAGTTCATTATTTTTTTTAAGGTGCCCCCTTAACGAATTCCCATGTAGAATGTGTACCAGGCAGCCGTGGTAAGCTGGTTTAAGTTCAGCCCCGAGAGTTCCACGCACACACCAGCTTCCAATACCAATAACCAATAACCAATAACCAATAACCAATAACCAATAACCAATAACCAAT
>JALLBB010000388.1:0-16115 GCA_036939735.1 Discostella stelligera | reverse complement strand
GCCAGAATGGCTGTCATGGCGGCTGTTGGGACACAACAAGTGTCTCCGATACCACGTGGTATGACCACGTGGCGTTTCCTTCTTACCGCCTCTACTAAAGAGACGGCCGGTTTGTGGATTGCCATAGCAAACCTCATAAATTAAATATTATCTTGGTTTCCAATGTCAATCCGGCCTTGGTAATGATCGTAGATATTACCTCAGCATCAACAGCGGCCTCGATGGAGAGGTTGCCCATGACCATGATTGCTTCACAGTCACACACAGCACAACGTTGAACATTCACATACACGGGGTCCAAATTAAACACAAATCATTGCCAAACTCAAAAATCGTCACAAAATCGGCAGTTTTTGTGCGTTTTTGTTTTTTCATCCCGCCAAAACCTATCCATGTGGTTTTGAAACTACTTATCCAAATCCCAAATCCAAATCATCAAATCATCAAACACTACCCTTGGTGGTACAGTTGCAATGAGAGTTTCTGGTGGTACGGAGATGAAGATGATGGTGAGAGTAGGGTTGACGGACATTGAAGGAGGGAAGATCTCCAATCATCATTTGATTTTTTAGACAATGACCCAAGTCTATTCAGACACTTTTTTCATTGCTCACGCACTCATGCTCATTTAGATGAGCCAAAATAATAGTGCTCACATGAGAATTTTGGAGACTATCAAAAAAATCTGAGATTTTGGCGATCAGAGAGTATAACGTCAGCAAAAGATGGTTTCTTAAGCTAATCTTGCTGCTCAAATGATCAGATGTTTGCTCAGGTGAGCAAAATATCAAATCAGCACACAAAAAAGCATTTGATAGACTCAGCTCAAAGCCTTCGATAGACTCTTGCCCCTATGGGAATTTTGCGTGCACGCTCTCCCCAATGAAGAGAAAAGTTCTTTTTATGTTTTGTACAAGCTAAATACTAGTTTGCATGCTAGAATTTGTTTGGCAGAGTTAGCAGGCCAGAGACTTTGCATTTGTGCCACGTGCACTGCAGACCATTTTCAAAGCTGAAAATTGTCAATGTTATTTGCATATGAGAATTAATTCATTTGGTTGGACATTCATTGAGTATTGAATGATCTGCAATGGCAGCCATGATTTTTCTTAAATTTCATTTACACAATCCGATTTAAAAATTACAAAAATTCATTTTTTTCATGCTTAGCGATTTCAGGTGTAATAATTTTCTCTACATTCCATGATACATTGTTGCTTAAACTTGATTTTTTACAACTTGCACACAGCCACATTTGGTTGAGCAGATGCGGCAAACCATGGCATTGTGCCCGAAGTAGGATTTTGGCACCTTCAGAATGGAATTAATTGCTCTGCTTGCATAGGCCTCACAATTTGATCAAACTGGTCATCTGGAAAGTCTACCCCAGCTGCACAAAATTGTTGTGTCATCAGCTCCTGTTGCCTCACTACTGCTGTGTCCTCCAAACTCCAAATTGATATCGGAGCATTCCAACCTCTGCAATTTCCCCTCGTCATATGCAGTCCACTCCTTAATCAGCACCGAAACCAGATTTGATTGATATACCTCCGTCAGCTTGAAATCCTTCTCCTGCTTCATCATCTTCCCTGAAAATTGATTGTGCCCACGAATTAAAGTATCCAACTCCACAACGGTGTTACTGCCAAAGTGCAGCCTTTTCATAGCTGCTGAATCATGCCGCTCCTTTTGATTTTTATTAGCAATGTCCTTTGCCTTCCCAGAAGCTGTCAGTCAGATATCATCAAATTGCATCTTGAAAATCGTTGTTGATGACGTTGTTGATAACATGACAGTATTTGAAACAGAAGAAGTTGAAGCAGATACAGATGCTGCAGCCGCTGCAGCCGCTGCAGCCATGAGAGGTGAAGCTAATGTTTAACCAGTTTGCATTGGCAAGGAGATATCAAGATTCATTTCCATGGGGGTATTAGTAATAGCTTGCTTTTTGCTCAATGATAGCATGCAACAGACCCTCATCTGGAGGGCGGGATTTGCGCTTTGTGCATGAGAAAATTTTGCCTCACGCATTGCCCGAGGCACTGTCAGCATTGGGGCCTTTTAAATCAATGAAGCTGCCTTCACCGTGAACTTCTGAACTGAACATCAATGTTATCAGCGGTCATGATGGGGTTGTATAAAAGTTTAATTGTTGGAAAATTGCATTGTGCAATCAAAATATATTTGCATTCTAACACACCGATAGGTGCTCAGTGGGAGGTGTGTTGAAGTGCGATGCCAGCTTAAAATAGGACTACTATATATCAAAATTTGCAAAAGAAGAAGCTCTATATGACTATGTATTTAGATTGGTGAAAGATTAGGGATTCCATGATTCATTTATTGCCTTAGATGTACCTGTGATTTGTGTTTGTGACATGTTAGAAAATGACTCAGCCTAATTAGGCTTAAAACATATGATTTTTTTGCTCCATGTTGCCCCCATGTTAGGATTGTGTAAATGTTTTTGCTAGTAAAAATCACGATTTTGTGCGGTGACTTCAAACCATGTCAACCTATTTTACAAAAATGACCGGCAAAAATGCATATTCTATGACGGATGGGATTATGAATAAATCAAGGGGGATAGTTCAAACAATGTTGTATGTTTAGTTTAGTTGGATTCAATTTAGTCATTGAATTCGAACGCATCAAAGTTGGCATCGGATTGTGTACATTTTCAATTATCCTGGCCTGCAAACTACTTTTTACCTCTAAGTAACAAAGAAAAAATCATTTCTCCAGGATTCATATTGGATATTGATATGATGACGACATGATCATAACACCTTCCAATCGCTCAATTTTATCGCAGTCTCAATATTTTACCTCCAGCACAGCATTGTACACATCATTTAGCATTTCCCAAATTACTCTAAACGAGGTGTACGGCGAAGGACAAGGAGGCAACATGTGAGAATCAGAAGAACGATTCAGAGTGTAACTTTGTGCATCAAGAGCACTTACAGAGCATATTTATAATACTCCGTCATTTCTCCATTGAATTCGCAACAGTTTCGAAACATCAGAATGAGATCGTCCTGTAAATCTGCAATGTGCGTGTAGAAAGGCAGTCGCTCCGTCTCAATTGTTCGAAAATCCATCGGAGATTTCACCTTTTTTCTATATGCAGTTGCAAGGCCTGGGTGTGTCTCGAGAACGGGCTTAGAGAACATATCAAGAGTATCCAACTCTCTCTGTATGGAACAAAGTAGACTGCTGTTAGAATACAAACGTGTTAATTGGACCAGCGAGTTGAAATTGCCAATAACGAATCGCACCAGTTTGCTAAGGACTGCTGTACCGACGGAAAATATTTTCCTTTTTGTAATAGGTCCCCATTTCTCCAGCTCGGGGTACTTCTGGTTGATCGGTGGTCGACGCTGAGTACGCGCTCGTTTCTTTTCAGATGCATCAGATTTATGTAAACCTCTCTTTCTTGCATTGCGCTGAGTTACCTCTTCATTAGATGAAACACTATCGCCTTCTTCGTCCTCACTCTTGCTCTCAGAATACGAATCTATATCAGCGTAGAGCTTACGACTTTTTGCTCGAGGTGATGTCCGCTGGCCATTCACTTGATGATCCTCAGAGTTAGCATCAAAATCGTTCTCGAAATAACGTGATCTATTTCTTGTTGTCCGTGAAGGCCTGCCATTACGAGCATTCTCTTTGGCAGTGGAAACTACACCGTCGCTCTCGTCCTCGCTACTATCATCTGTAGCTCCAACACTTTCTAATGCACCGGTTTTGCGCCTGGCTCTCAAGGACTTCCTTGAGCATGAATTTTCGATTGGCTTACAACTTGTTCTTGTACACGTCGCCCTTACACTCCTACGTAATTTCTCCCCAGCAGATACTTTTTTATCGCTTCCATCCGTAGCACGGCTTTCGTTATCTTCGTCCGAATCTTGTTCGACATAAAGTGGCTTACTTTTCGCTCTCAATGAAATTCTCAGTGTGCGTGTTTCACAAGATTGCTGGCGGACTAACATCTTCTTTTTCGGTTCCTGTCTTGCTCTTGAAGACATGTTCCTGGTGCTGGGTCTGCGTGTATTACTTCCTACTGCAGGAACGTCGCCATCGCTATCATCCTCGCTATCCGAAACATCCACACTTGCCGACTCATCTTCCGAATCCTCAGAATCGTGTTCTTCCTCTGAATCTCTGTCAGAATACGTTGGTAAACCTTTTGCCCTTGGGTTCATCCGCCGCGAACCGACTACTTTGCTGTTTATTCTTGATAAAGATGCCCTGGTTTGACGAACGTTTCTCGGCGAACAAGAGACTTCCTCATCACTTCCGGCAATTTTATCCGCTAAACTTAACTCAGAATCCACATCGTTCCCTGGTTTGTTCTCGTCTTGCCTCGTTCTTACTATTCTAGTTGACCTTCGCTTACTTGATTGTCGGGTTCCACTGCGTTGTGCACCTTCAAGTGGCGTACTTCCCCCCCTCACAGACCTTCTGATCCCAATTGCCTTGTCGCTCTCACTCGCGGTAAATTGGGCATGTTGCGGTTGCTCTTCATCATCGCTTCTTGCCTCGTCTATCCTGCTTATATTTTGAGCGAACGGTTCTGGAAAGTTTGCTGAACAATCCTCCCTTCCAACAACCTGGTCATTGATTGATTCTGCACAAGCCAGTTCGACGCCTAGCGCAGGAGGCTCCTCTATCGCTTCAACAAGAGTTTTGAACCGTTCATACATTTCACACGCCAAGTCATAAAAGTCATTGTCGTCACCATTATATTTGTAGCAATTTTCCATCAGTTGTTCCATGTCTGCAATAACACTCAACCTGAAGGGGGAGAAATTAAATGGAGGATTTGAGAAGAAATTCGGTGATTATAAATCACTCTTTCAGTACACTTACTTATTTGTGTAGTAGTTGCTTCGTAACCTCATTTGAATGAGAGATAAATGGATTGGAACTTCAACCATATCAAGATAATCGGCTAATGTCAAGCGAAAGAAGGATGCAATGAGTGTCACCGACAACATGTTAACGCATTGGAAAAAAACATGGACAAGAAACATAAACTCACTGAATTTCGCGGTATCAACGTGTTCAAAAAACCATTCACTGACGTTGGAGTCCATCCTAATGATACTGCGCAATGCATCCCGAACGGCATTAGTAACTTCCTCTCCCATTGTTGGGCCAACCGGGACATCACACGACGGACAAGCGACGCTGATACTCCACACGCTAAAGTAAGCCAGATCGTATTTATTCTCGCAGCCCTGCGTGTCCCATTCCAGGCTTAGTGCAGCATGTCCACTATCCGAGAAATGAAGTTCATCCCCACTTGATTCGATGATATTAACCAAGCGACCACCATAACATACGTAGTCAGCATCCTCTGTACTCTTTCTATTACTGCTAGAGTCGGGTGGGCAGTATACAGTGACAGGTAAACCATCTACATCTCCACCGTTGTTAATTATTGCTCGTTCCAACTCTTTTAATCTCCATAAGTAAATGTGTTCAGGGACGAGGAACTCGTCTTCGTCGGATTCAAAGAGAGTGACATCGAACTGTTTTATGCTTCCGAAACGAGTTCTTTTATCAGCGAGAGAGACAAATTTTGGGGCTGGCCACGGGAATGTACGACCTCTGGTTTGTGCTGGCACACCCACAATCTCGAGAGTCAATATCGCTGAGACGCCCATCAATTTTTCACCTTGATCACGGGACTTATAGTTCACTGCGTATGGAAATCGGTATCGTACATGTGCGACTTTGCAGAGCACAACTGGCCACGAGGTAGCAGTCGGCCACAAACTCCAGGGCGGAGTGTAGTCATTTATGGGAAATCTCCGTAATACATCATTGTGTGCTTTTGGGACGTATACAACTAAATCTCCAACTTGTGGACAGTAACATTTTCGCTCCTGATAGCTGGTGCGGTGAAGCCAACGCCTCTGGACGAGACTGCCTCCACCCCTCGGCAACTTAAACATATGACCAGACACTTCCCAGTCATTGATATATTTCCCGCTAGGTTTGGTATGGGCACTCATCATCTCTTGCAGATGATCGTCATCTGAACTTAATTCATGATAAATGTGTTCAGTCGCCCGACGAGAAGAAGCACGAGCTGATCGACGGTTCGCATGAGATTCATCATCAGAGGCTTCTCTTTGCGTTCGTCGTGATGTGCGTCTTCCACCTAGAGCTTGTCCACGCTGTCGATATGGTGAGGAACCATCGTCTTCACTACTCTCATCCAGCCCTTGATAGTCATTGTCAAGCTGATCCTCTCTATCATCCTCGCTATCAGGCAAATCGTGATAGCCGACCCAATGGTAACGGCTAGACAGCGACGTATTAGTTGATCTGATTTTTTTGTGATTTAGATATCTAGCAGAACTTGGTGCACTGTGTTTCAAAGATGTATTGCTAATCTTGTGCTGAACAAACGATCCATCCTTTGTTAGGACAACAGTAGATTCACATCTACTCGCCGAAACTCTCTTCATCTGGGAGGAAGAATATTTTCCACCCATACCGCCCTCAAATCTAGATTGAGCACCTCTGAAACGAACTTCATTCCGACTCAGCACTGCAATATTACACGGCAAAGGAAGTGGTCCCTTGAGCTGAAGGAACAAGTCTCTCGTTATCTCCGAAAGGGGTACTCCTTCATGTGAGCACCTTGCACCCCCCGGTGCAAGATGAGGAGGTTGTTTCGAACCTTTCTCGATGCAATAACCATTTTCATCATACACAAGCTCATAGTAATCATTAGCGAAATATTGCTCTGAAAATTCCACCTTCCCTAAACAATTTGCCCCAGTCCGAAGCCATGCAGGCACTTGAGTGTCTAGTATTATTACTCGTCCACTTTCATCGGTCACAACAAGGTTTAGTCCATCGGGACTAAACTGAAGTTCAATGCAACCGCGTCGTTTCCCCCGATCTGTGCTTGGTTCAACTAGCCCATGGAGCAAAGTGTTAACATGGGTGAAAAAGCAATCTCCTCGGTCAAGGTCCCACAGATTCACACAACCATCATATCCAGCCAGCGCAACAACTGAAGGAAGGAAAGGATGCGGAGCCAACGCAATAGATATTGAAGTATGCGAGTCTGAAATTCCCATCAGACACCTCCCTGAAAAACTATCCCAGACAAAAAGCATATGTGACCCAGGCAAAATATCCATTCCGTTGGCACTTGCGAGGACTGACTGCGAACTAACGACCTTCAGATTGTCGCAAGTCCAAGCTACACCGTCGCAACGGACCTTTGACCCGTGCCCCCCACACGGCGCAGTATTCAGCTCAATACATAATTTAGAGACGTTTGAAAATCTGGACGGGTAGGCATCCGCGGGAAATCCCGACCAAATACAAACATTTCCGTCTTCCTCGCTTGCAGTCAAAAGGCGATCACCAGCACTAGAGTACTTAATCTCTGTAATAGGTTTGTTATGCCCGCGTAGTACCGCCAACAATCGCTCCCTTAGAGGCACTGAAAAACGGTAAGTTGAATAATGAGCTCTTGTGCAAGAGGCAATATCTAAACAAAGTCTAATACATGGATAACTAACCTCGAGATGCAATCATTCTCTGTTTCGAGCACTGGATAGTCAGGTCATCATCGGGGTCAAAATCGCAATCTTGTCTCTCCACGAGCCAATCATCATCATCAATCCACACACGTCCGACGCCATCATCTGAACCAGTAGCAAAATGACCTCCCGAAGGACATCGAGAAATGCACATTACTCTGATTTCTTTAGTGATGCTAGTACGAGTCGAACGCACCGACACCTCGTTGTTTTCAGTCGCAGTAGAAGAGTGCTGCAATGAAGCCATGAGCGTGACGCCGTCATCGATATGATCATTGAAAACGAATTCGCCGTAGGTGTCTTGCATTGATATGCCGATCATGTTGGCACTTGTACGTGCTCCAAAGGGAGCGCCAGGATCCGAACTATCCTCTTGTTGAAATGGAAGTTGTACAAAGTCCTGCTGTAAGGTCAGAGTGTTATGGCCCGTTGGAGGATTATGCCCATGAGTCGGCTGCGATTTATGATAACATGTTTCGGCAGCTCCGCGGACGTCCCACATTCGTGCAAAGCCGTCATCCCCACAAGTCACCACCCGATATGGGGACAGTAAAGACCACGAAACCTAAGTTGGCGAGGAGGTTATGTAAGATAAGTTGGGAGGAAGTACTGTAGCATACTCAATTGAAACAAGGGTTCCAAACACTTCTTACCCAGTTCGCACCACCCTTGTGCCCTCGCAATATCGCCACCGGCCACCCATCCTTCAGTCCCCAAATCCTAACATCTCCATCTCCCGACGCAGTAGCCAACAGCGAATTGTCGGAATTAACGTCGAGATCGGTGATGACACCGGCATGTCCTCGAAGGCAACATACCAAAATCGCTCCGCGCATATTTGCACAGTAATTAAAAGGCAGTGCAAAGGATTGATCAACATAATTATTTGTCGTCGTCTTCCTTGGTCCGGCACCCAAATGAAATACCTTCGCCACTTGATCATCCGCACCCGTAATGAAATACTTGCCAGTTTTATCGAACTTCAGACAGTACACGGGGTAGATCAAATGGCAATTGATGGTAGCAGCATGCGACAACCGTGATTTGAGCACGGATAGCCGAGTTCGAGCGACGTGGGACATCTTGTGTCGGGGATGATATTGACGAGAAAGAATGGAGGGTAGGACAAGATTGTTCTTCCCGGGGGAGTGCGCCGAGGGACCATACCCAAGGTTGAGTGACCCTGATCTATCTCGTAGCAATTGATGAAGTGACGTCGGTTGTCCATTGATTTTGTATGCGTCGTGATACTGTCTTCGAATCGATGTCGATTCTACGTACGATATATTTGCGTCCCGTTTCGCATCAGCAAGCTTGGCCATGGTGCTCACATATTTCGACTGTAGAATCGCCCGACGATTGTTGAGGTGAGCGATAATGCGTTGAGGATTATTCGACTCGGAATCACCAACACCATCACCAATGGCGCTGACTTGTTCCACGAATTCGCTCCGGTTGCTAGTTGGCCGTTGAAGAGCCGTCCGGTTGGACTCCAACTCTCTTCGTTGCGAGTGCATATCCCTTCGCAAAGCCAGGTGTGTCCTCGATGCTACCGCGGCACGAATAGATGCAGCACGATACAGGGCTGATGCGTCTGCATTGTGGGCATTCCTCCCACCCATAGAAGATGTGATAATATCTCCCGAGGAGCGAATGTGTTCATTCGTTGCCTTGCCGGAAGATAATGATGTGATCTCTCCCACCTTTCTACCAGGAAGACCAAAGGAGGATGACTTGGACGCCAATCGACCATTATTTATTTTCCGTTTCTCTCCATTGCTGGTGGTTGACGACGCTGGTGGCAAAATGGCGGAATTATTTGATCCCTTCTCCTGCTCTGCACCTTCGTCCGCATTCGGCAACGGAATCGACCCTTCATAGGATGCCTCCAGCAAACTCCAGGGCATAACAGTGCCGCTTCCCTTCCTGTTGTCATGTTGTGATTCATCCTCCCGTGCCGAGGCACATACGAGCGCACCTAGTAATGCGCCCACCCTGTTCCCATTTCTATCCAGAGAATGACCGCGAGAACTACTATTCGTCGCGCGAGTGGAAGGAAGTGCCACGTTGAGTAATTGCGAATATTTCCGCGTCATGTCGGCATAGGTTGTAGGGCGACAGAACCGAGGTACTGGTGCCTGGTCTATGTTGGCTCTGCTGCTGGTGGTGCTCGACATGCCAAACGCGCCCAAGGTTTGGAAGGCACGCGCCAATGATGATGCATGTTGGCGAATCGCATGGATTGCCTCCATTCTTTTGCCCTCGAATGCAGCATTGTTATCGGTGATGGCATCATCATTGGCGTGTAGTTGTGCCAAAGAACGAGTGCTTGAGGAGAGGGCAGTAGATGTAGGAAGATGATCATGAAGATGAGGGTGAGGGGGTGGTACAAATGTAGAAAGCCAGTGGGTGACCAAAAATGGCAAATCTGGATGGAAATTCAATGATTCGTTGTTGTAATTATCGATGACGGTGCTGCTGCTTCTGTTGTTGGCAGTTGTAGAACGGAGCGGAGACGGAACATCCATCACTGACGCTTGCTGTCGAATCATGGTATTTTCTCCATAATCATCATTGACTACGAAGTAGTTGTCATGATTCATTCCCGCCATTGCCGTGGGATGGTAATTGTCATTGATTTGTTTAATATCATCCGTGAAAGGACTACGAGCAGATGTCATCATGTCGCCGCCAATATCACCACCATTGTTGAAGTTGTTGTCGTTGTAGTAGTTGGATCCGAATGTATTATTCCATGCCGCAGAAGAGGAGGAGGCAGCAGCATTGCCATCGTGATAATGATTTGTGCCGCCGCCGCCACCGCCACCATCATCATCATCGGCACGACTGCCGATGATGCGTTCGACGATGCCAAGGGCAGAGGCGGACGCCGTGGAAATGTCATGATCATCGTCGTCCTCGCGCTTCATGATTTTTCCGAACAAAACAATCTGTGCCGCGTTGTTGGGGAGAGCGAGGGGAGGGAGGGAACGAGGCGGCTGGCGGGGGGAAAGGAGAGAAGAAAGATGATGAGCGAGAGAAGAACGTCGTCGGATCCAACCCTGACGACAGCCAGACAGCGATCGCGCCCAAAATCGAGGAACAAGAGAGCGAGAGCGAGAGAGCAAAAGTACCTAAAAGTACGTACTCTGTATCTAATACAACATCATACAAACAAACAAAAAATAGACAGTGCACCAACGGATGACCAACGACGTGTTGATTAGTGTAGTAGGAAGATAGAGCGAGATATCTACCACCACCGACCATGCATGATGTTGTTGCACTTTTTTCAACAGCGATCTGCCAACTGACGGCGACAAACTGAATTGAGTTGAATCAGAATCAGTATCATCAACAATGATGGACGAAAGTCCCCACCCCACGATGGAGGTGGAACAAGAAGAAGAAGAAAAGGATGAAGATTACGAGTCTTCAACGAGCTCTAATGACACTTACAGAGATTCTGACAGCTACGACGACGACGACGATGAAGATAGCAGCCGCTATTCCAATGACGAAGACGACGACGACGACGAGTTGGAAGAAGTCGAAGATTCCTCTTCCATGAATGATGGTGATGACGACGTCTTCTACAGTAGCGATGTAAAAAAAATCTATCCTTCTAACAGGCGCAGTAGTAAAAGTGACACCCTATATCCACAACTCAAGCAACATCTATTGGCAGTCATCGTGGCCATACTCGCGGCTATTGTTACCCACGCCGGCATGCACGGGGGATACAGTGCATGGAAAGATGCATTATGGAATGATTGGATGGAATTCAAGATAATTCCTTGGCCAATGGGTGTGAGTAGAATCAAAAAGGCCAATGATGAATTTGCACCATCGTCCACTGCTCCATACGCAGCTCCGTCCATGAATGGCATTCCCACCACGAAGCGTAGGCAGATATTGCAGCGTAATGTCATCGTGTCGAACGATATCGACAAACACCGCTACAACAAGAACAATAATCATGAGGGTAGTGGTAGCAGTGGAGGCGGAGGACATGCCCATGCCAAGAACTTTCGTCGCACGCGCAGTCTCTCCTTCTGCCCGATGCATGAGGATCGTATTGCTTCCATTGCACCCGACACCATCCACGAGGCTGCATCGTCCACCAACAACAGCTATCCAAATCTTGTCGACATGGAGTTTGTTCTATCCTTAGAACCAAGTGTGAGAATACTACATTCCTATTACCTTGCTGATGCGCTGGGTGTGGACTCCAGCATGGTCTACAATAGCAAGAATGCTAGAAGTAGTAGTCTTTTACAAGTGGTGAAGGATCTGGGAAGTTACACATCCGACACAATATTGAATGAGATTGATGCACTCAACAGCTTGAACAATAACATTGGGTTGACACTGGATCAAGTTCAGTCTGTTCTACAGTCCCATCTCCTGTCGAACAACGACAGCATGAACGAGTCAGGAGTGGTAGTATCACGGGAACATGTCTGTCTATTACAACAGTACACTCTTTACAAATCTTCGGGACGGTCTATCCGCGGACGGACTAAAGTGTATCCTCGTATGCATGTATCCAACTTCTATCCAACGTCCTCCTCGCCCTCACAAAAGTTGCTACCGGCATCCTTATCCTTCACCGGGTACGCTGCCAAATTCATCAATTTATCACTAAAACCACTCAATCTCTATTGGGATGGAGGACGTATTCCCTCGGGTCCTAACGCAGGAAAGATGCACACAGTATTGGTGGGAACTATTCCAAGTATGGAGAGTATGGGCACGTCCTCCTTCCCGGGACATTCGTTTTATGTAACCCCCACTTACGACAAGAGCCACATCTTGCAGCATTGGACCATAACCGAGGATGAACCAATATTGTACTATGATCCTCTAGAGGATATGTCCTCGTATGAGCAAGCCAAGGAACTTGGAAAATGGGATGAGGAACAACGATTTTACAGGGATGCATGGATAGTTGATCGGAGTTTTGGACGAGATTATTTAGTCAAAACTGGTAGGGTGTGGTTGGCCAACTTCCCAATGCCGTTTCTGCATTTTCCTACTACCATCTCTCCCACGGGAGCGCGAAGTAATAGTCTTGCTCTATTAGGCAGTGAGATGAATGCAGCGACGGAACGACTTGGACATACGATACACATGTGGCAAGCAGATTACATCGGACAAGTTCACAATATTCAAACTTCGAACTTGTATTTTACTGCTCTTCCAGATAGGTTAGTGCGATTGACCAAGGAGGATTATGAACCCGAGGTCGAGAATGAACGTCGTTTAGAAATGTTGAGATTCCAATCAACCAGTTGGAAAGGAGCGAAGACGGGCGATAACGAAGTCACTAGTACCATGTCACTTAGTCTTCAAGTTTTAAGCTGCACTCCCCGCGTCTTGGAGGTACCTAAGTTTCTCTCACCTGTGGAAGTTCAACACTTGATTGATCTTGCACATGGATCGAAGGGCAATGTAATCATGGAACGATCAATGGTTTCGGCAGAGAGCTTTAATTCAGAGCCAGACAAACAGGACCCACGATCCAAGTCTGACGCTCGCTCCTCGACCAATGGATGGATACATCGCGAACAAGATGTCATTGTCGACACAATCTTTCGCCGTATTGCTGATTTGCTGAGCATTGACGAAATATTAATGAGAGATCAAGACTATTCTGACATCGAACATCATCATGACAGATGGCTCCCCACGCATGATAGAATTGTCGAGGCTATGCAATTGGTCCGATATGGACCTGGAGAGGAATACTCTGCTCACCACGACTTCACATATCCTTCGATTACAAATCGTTATCAACCCAAGAGATACGCTACGGTGCTATTGTACTTGACAGGAGAAGGCGACGTGGTCGAGAACGGGACACGACTCTTTGCTAACAACAAGAGTGATACCATGAAGAACAAAGGTCTTGATGGTGGAGAAACTACCTTCCCTCGGGCAATTACTACCGATTTTCACGATGGCATCAAGGTGAAATGTTCGACAGGGAAAGCAGTTGTGTTTTACAATGTGTTGCCGGATGGGAACATGGATGACCTGAGTCAGCATACAGCCGGAAAAGTCGAAAGGGGAGTGAAATATTTGGCCAATGTCTGGGTTTGGGATCCCATCGTGAACTGAAGTGAAGACACACATTTTTATTTTTAATATTATTATGCTTGTGACGAATCTCTGGATGATTAAACCTCAACCAGCTCACTACCTTGTAAACGAAGTCCTTGAAGATCACTAGAGTAGCCCACTAACTTTAGAGTACGTCTTCCAGGCCCCCGATAAGTTCTGCACTGTTTCAAACTTGCCCAGTTGCTTCAGAATTCTAGTAGCGTAATAAGCACGCTGACCTGAGGCGCAAGAAACAATAATTCGTTTCGCGTCGGGAGGAATTTCACCCAACCTTGCCCGAAGTTCATCCAATGGTATGTTGATGGCCCCATCAATCAATGCTCCATCCTTGGCAACTTCTGACACATTTCTCACATCAAGGACTACAACACTAGGGAGAGATGCCACTTGTTTCAACTCCTTCCAGTCAATCTGATCTACGATTCCATCAAGAAGATTGACTGAACACATCCCAGCTAGGTTGACCGGGTCTTTCGCACTGCCAACTGGTGGCGCATAGCAAAGTTCAAGGTCAGCGAGGTCTTCTACTGTCAAGTTCCCTTGCATTGCTGTAGAAATGACATCGATCCTTTTCTCGACCCCATCTTCTCCAACAGCTTGGGCCCCTAGGATCGCCCCTGTATTAGGATTGAAGACCAGCTTGAAATTGATACTCTTGGCACCTGGGAAGTAGCTCGCATGCGAACCAGGATGCACATGCACTGACTGATGAGGAATACCCAGTGCTGCAAGCATCCTCTCATTCATTCCAACACTTGCAGCCATTAAGTCGAACACTCGAACAACTGATGCAGCATACGTCCCCTTAAACTTGCGGTTCATCCCGTAAATATTGTCAGCTATCATCCGACCTTGGCGGTTAGCTGGCCCTGCTAATGGAACAGCCCACTTCTCCTTGCCGCCCACGATTGGATTTCGGACTTCAATGGCGTCCCCTGCCGCCCAGATAAACGGCATATTGGTGTGCAGGTACTCATCAACAACAATATGGCCACGCTCTGTGCACTCGATGCCAGCTTCTCGCACAACTTTTGTGTCTGGACGCACACCCATTCCCAAAATCGTTATTTGAGCTGGGGGGAGTATCCTTCCCGACCTCAGCTTCACAACTGTGCTTGGGTCATCCACATCGTCGTCGTTGTTGTTTGGCAAGAATTCTTGGATGCCATCATCGGTCACAACTGTCACGCCCCTTCGAATCAATTCTTCTTCGATGATTGCTGCCATCTCAACGTCGAGTGGACCTAGAACTTGAGGAAGCATTTCGACAACTGTCACGTTAAGACCACGCCGCATCAATTGCTCAACCATCTCTAGTCCAACAAATCCCGCTCCAGCAACAACCGCATGCATATTGGAGTGCCCAAATCCGTTGGTAACATTCTCGTACTTTGAGCAAGTAGCGCATTTGGTGGAAATATTGGATATCCATGAAACAATCGCATCCATATCTTGGAGGTTTCTGAGCACAAATAACCCTTCACGATTAATGCCCGGGATGGGTGGTTTGAGAGGCTCTGATCCAACAGCGATGACCAACTGATCATAATTAGTTGTAAACTCAGAGTTCGCTTGAGTTTCGTCGATGGCAGTGATAGTCTTGCTCTCTGGGTTGATGTTTATAACACGAGTATTGACTCTCACTTTAAAGATATCGCAAGCATGAAACGATGAGCAACACTTTGTAGTCTGCAAGAGTTGGTGTCAGAAAGAATCGTCAAACTGAACTCACCATCAATGTTAAATCTGCGCCTTAAACTTGCTGGGGTCTGAACTGCCATCTGCGCACGATCGGTAATTTCACCCCCAATGAAGTACGGCATCCCGCACGAAGCAAATGATACATCGGGCTGAGTGGGTAAAAAGAGGAGAGAGAGGACAACATGACAACTTGATGAGATTAGTGCTGAACACGCAACTCACGTATCGCAGCTAAAAGGACGAATCACATTAGCCTAAACTTACCCCTGACTAAGGAGTGGAAAATTAACGAAGAAAAAATGGCGTTGAGTGGTTCTCAGAATACTAGAATACATTCATTCCACCTAAAATAATGGTAGCACATACCTGAAGCAATAATATTTCCGAAGATTCATCCAGGCGCCTTGCCCGGGTAGCACAGCTTGCTCCTCCAGCAACGCCGCCTATAATAACTATCTTCTGGCCTCTCTGTGATCCGTTTTGATCTGGGTTGGTCATGGTGATTTGTTCCTTTTTGTGAGAATAGAAAGCCAACAACCGAAGGATTGGATCGTCGAGCTCGGGTTCGTGTTCTCATCGCACCGACCTAGTGTTCCTTTGTCTTTGTACGTACGAAGCAACCTGACAGTTTCGCGGACTCGTCACGAGAAAAAATCTCACAGGCCAGCATTTTGTTAAATCTTTCATTTTATGTGGCCAATCGATAGAAAG
>JALLBB010000387.1:0-32588 GCA_036939735.1 Discostella stelligera | reverse complement strand
CGTGGTACTCGAACAGGAAAAAGTAAAAAGTGATAGTATTCGAACAGTCTTCCCTAATTATTACGTGAAAAATCTAAAACACCTGACAAGCCGAGTACTAGACAAGCCGCAGAGAAAAAGAGAGAAAGAGAGAAGAAAGAGATCTTTGGTGCATCGATCGGTTTCAATCGGTGGCTGCAGGCCGGCAGCAGCAGAGACCGACAACAGTAAACACACCAATATCACCGAGCATTGGTTTTGAATAAACTTGCTCCAACTGCAGTGACAAAATCCCCGTATCGCTATCGCTTCAAGGACAGCATAACATCAAACTATGACATCAGAGGACACCAAGGCTCCGTCGTCCGCCGACGGAGGAGGCGGCAGCGGCGTCGTTGCCGGCCTCTCAAGGATCCGAACCAAGAGGACCACCGGGGAACTACCATCCACCGGCGTTGGTACCGTGTTGGCAACCGCCGCCGACAGCAGTGTACTACCGCGATTCCAAGACCATGGCGAATACGGATTCTACGAAGGCGACCTTATTTCGCCCCCGACAGAGGGGGCAGCAGCAGCAGCGATATCCAACCCGGCGGGGGAGCGCATTCGTCACGGCCATGGCACCATGTACTACGACAATGGCGACACCTACACGGGAGAATTCGTCAACGACAAGTTCCAAGGCGCCATGGGCGTATACCGCTGGCATGATGGCGACGTGCACTCCGGGGCATGGCACAACGGCGAACGACACGGCGTGGGAGCATTTCATAACAATTCGGCGACGGATGACAAGCGTGGTTCGGTGGAATACTCCAAGTTCGAAAATGGCAAGGCAGTGGGGGAGGGTTTGTCCTGGAACGCAGCACGTACCGTTGCGCACAAGTTGAAGGATGGGGAAGTCATGCACGAGGTTACCTTGGCACTCGCGAAGAAGATTGCGCGGGATGCATTCGGATTGGAAGTTCCCGAGCCTAGCACCATCACCACCACCAACCCTGAAAACTTTGCAGCAGCAACTACCAGGACAACAACGACGGGGGCTGTGGTATTGATTGAAGATGCGATCTCACCTACATTGACGCCGGCTGGCTCATCAACGCCGACCAAGCCTAAAGCTGCGGGCCTCTTGGGACGCCTTTTCTCATCTAGAAAGGTAGACAGCGATGGGACTTTGCACTTCAAGGATTTGGGAGTTTGGGGGACCTACGAAGGTGCCGTCGACGAGAATGGAAATCGTATGGGACAAGGGAAGATGACCTACACCGACGGCACTACCTATGAGGGACCATTCGAGGATGATAAATATCACGGCGACAAGGGTATCTACCGGTGGTCTGACGGAGAAGAACACGAAGGCTCGTGGAAAGAGGGGATGAGGCACGGTATCGGCATTTTCCGCCCGTCGGACGGCAGCGTGGATATATCAGTGTACGAAATGAACAATCCCAAGGGGGAGGGTCTAACTTTTAGTGCCGATCGTAAAACAGCTCACATGCTCGTGGATGGGAAGAAGGAAATGGAGTTGTTGATCGAAGAGGCCGAGGCAATGGTATTGGAGAAGTTTGGTATGGCGGTACCGGAGGCAGTCATTCGATCAGAACAGAAAAATGGTGGGATTCTGAAATCTATGTTTTTCAAAGAAAAAATGGACGCAAACGGAAAGCCCATGTTCAAGGATCATGGTGAATGGGGATCTTATGAAGGAGTAGTCGATGAGAATGGAAAACGTCAGGGTAAAGGCAAGATTACCTATACATGTGGCAACTACTATGATGGAGAATTCGTAGACGACAAATTTCACGGCGACAATGGAATTCATCACTGGTATGACGGAGATGAGTATGAGGGTGCGTGGAGGGATGGAGAGCGACAGGGCATCGGTATTTTTCGCTCCGCGGATGGCAGTGTTAATTACTGTATGTACGAGAGAGGAATCAATGTTGGAGAGGGCGTAACTTGGAGCGCCGATAGGAAAACTGCCCACAAGATGATTGATGGAGTAAAAAAAAATGTCATTTCCTTAGCACTCGCTGAGAAGTTGGCAAAAGAAAAATTCAGCTTACCAGTACCCCCATTATCGGCTCCTGTAATGGCTCCACAGTCGGTGATATCGCCTTCAGCGAACAGTGGTGTTGGTATCCTTCGCAGATTGTTTTCTAGAAAAAAGACTGATGCAAACGGAAATCCCATGTTTAAGGATCATGGCGAATGGGGAACTTATGAAGGAGAACTAGATGTAAATGGGATTCGCCAAGGGAAGGGCAAGATGGCATATTCAAGCGGTGCCTATTACGAAGGAGGATTTGTGAATGATAAATTCCATTGCGAAAACGGCATTTACCACTGGAATGATGGAGAAGAATATGAAGGGGCATGGAGGGACGGCGAGCGTCATGGAATCGGCATCTTCCGCGCCTTGGATGGTACCGACTTGTTCTCGAAGTATGACAATGGTTCAGAAACAGGGAAAGGGATCTGGTGGAGTGCTGACCGCCAAACAGCTTTCACTGTATTGGATGGGGAAAAAAAGGTGGAATTACTCATCGAAGAAGCAAACGAGTTGGCCAAGGAAATGTTTAACCTTTCCATCCCCGTAATTCGTACGGTCACTCCGAAGGAAGTTGCTAGCCAACTGAAGACCGACCAACCCAATGCCGCTGATACTACAGGAATGAGCACAAAACCGAGTGACATCGAGCGTCACTATTTTGTTGACAACGGCGATAAAGGAGTGTATGAGGGTAAACTTGTTGATGGATTGCGAAGTGGAAAAGGAAGCATGGTAAGAAAATTTGTTCGTCATTTAGGTTTATCTTATCTGTTCTAACTCGTCGCTGTGTGTTACCCTTTCACAGCGCTACGACAGCGGATGCTCGTACGAGGGAGACTTTTTGAATGGAAAATTCCATGGTAACAGTGGCTTATATCAATGGTCTGATGGTGTAGAGTACGAAGGCTCGTGGAAAGAAGGCCTATTTCACGGCGTCGGCATTTTTCGCACCCCGAACGTCGGAGTGGATTACTCACATTATGTTGATGGATATGCTACTGGGGTAGGCGTTTCGTGGAACGCAGATTTTACCAAGGCGTTTCTTACCTTAGACAGCGTACGAATGATGGAGACTCCGCTCGCAAATGCAAGAACTTTGGCCGCAACAAAGTTTGATTTGCCTGATCCCTCTCCAAAACAAGGTATCTTATCAAGTATCGGTCGAATATTCCAGAGGAAGAAAATGGGTCCAGACGGAAAACCCATGTTCAAGGATTATGGCGACTGGGGATCATACGATGGACTTGTCGATGCGGATGGGAAACGTCAAGGAACAGGTAAGATGACCTACGAGAGCGGCGCCTATTACGAGGGAGGTTTTGTGGATGATAAATTCCAGTGTGACAAGGGCATTTATCGTTGGAATGATGGTGCTGAGTATGAAGGTTCTTGGAAGGGTGGAGAGCGGCACGGAGCTGGTATTTTTCGCTCAACGGATGGCAGCGTGGATTATTCAATGTACATTGAAGGGTCATATGAAGGACCTGGCGTGGCATGGAGTGGTGATAGAAAAACAGCTTACAAGATGATCGACGGTGTAAGGAAAGACCCGATTTCTCTCGCCATGGCTGAGAAACTTGCGCTGGAATCATTTCACTTATCTGTTCCTGAGCCGTCTGCTGCTGTTCCGACGCAATCAACCGAAACACCTGCTTCGAGCAAAGGCATTGGCATCCTGGGAAAGTTTTTTTCCAACAGGAAGGTGGACGCAAACGGAAAGCCTATGTTCAAGGATCATGGTGACTGGGGATCTTATCATGGAACTCTTGATGCGAGTGGAAAGCGCCAAGGGAAAGGCAAGATGACCTATGAAAGTGGCAACTATTACGAGGGAGATTTCGTGGACGATAAATTCCATTGCGACAAAGGAATTTATCACTGGTCGGATGGGGAAGAATATGAGGGTGCGTGGAAGGATGGAGAGCGACACGGAGTTGGCATTTTTCGCGCGGCAGATGGATGCGTAGATTATTCTATGTACGAATATGGACGTCATAAAGGTGAAGGCGTGAAATTCAGTTCAGATCGGGCTACCGCTACAACATTGCTTGATGGAGAAGAGACGTGCGAAATAACTATTGAAGAAGCAGAACAACTGGTGAAGGAAAAATTTGGTTTGTAGAGGAATAATGAGGTGAATCAAAGGGATATAGATGGGTATATCTTTGGTCAAGGCAATGCCGGTTCCAAACTTAACGTCGTCGAATACCTTTTCCATCTCTGTCTTTGAGCAATGCAGCCTCAATTAGACTGATATTTTTCAGTGCGTTCTCCATATGCCTTTTCATCTCTTCAGCGTCATCGTCTTCAAGGAATGGTTCTATGCTTGGATTCTCATTTTGATGTTTGCTCAGACCGACGATGTCACGTTCTCTACCACTATCCTCCAAATTCGTTCTATAAATGTACAGTGCTTCCTTGAAGCATGTCAAGGCAGCTAAGAAGTCTCTCAGCGGGCCGCCGAGCAATGCTCCCATATCCATTAGGGAGTGCGCTACCTCCAGGTGTAAATCTCCACCAATACTTCGTTTAATTGATATAGCTGCCTTGTACTGTTCCAGTGAAAGATTGTCTTTACCTATTTGGGCCAACGCATGAGCTAGATTTGTTCGTATGGTAGCCTCGACTCTTGTAGCGGCAGACAAATCAATATTATCGATCTTCGGGGTTACAGAAGATGATGGTAGGAAAGTCGTTTGCTCGCATCGCACAGTATCAGTCTCACGATTCCGAAAGGATATGTGAGTTCTCAATGCTTGCTCATAGTTTGCGGCTGCTTCATCGAAGTTATTGGCAGACATTAGAACATCTGCAATTTGAAGTAATAGATCAACAATTTTATTCTTTTGCTCGTCCAGACATGAATCAGATGATGAATTGTTTGTACCTCCCACAGACGATTCTTTCTCGATGGCAATATCCAATGCAATTCTAGCAACATCTAACGCCGACCGAAGGGTGGAAGCTGCGATTTCGTAGTGACCACGTAGTCGCAATAATTCGCCCATATTCGATCGAACATTAATAAGGGCCTCTACCTGACGGGGAGTCATCTGTTGAATTATGGCTTTTGAAAGCTTTGCTGCGTCAACCATTTTCAGATCGGATTTTGTTTCGCTACCAAGCTCATTCACATTGCATACATCATATCCATGGAGATAGCTCGATTCTGCTTCTCGAAACAATGACTCCGCATTTTCCCATTGCACTTCCCCGCCTTTCATGACCTCAAGGGACGCTAGCCCATTGTAAGTTTTTCCCAATTCGAAGCGTAAGCCCAATGATCTAGCCGTTGGTTCGCCATCGATGATTTTATGGGAGACATGATGTAAAAGTTGTTGTTTTCTCTTCAAGGACTCATTATACCATCGCAACGCCTCATCGTATTCGCCACATCTGGCATGGATTGCTCCCAAGGAATGCATGCATTGCGCAATCATCAGTTGCCCCCTGACACTTTTATCAGCGTCATGTTCATCATCAATACTCTCAATACCACTGCTGGTGCTACTGATGCTCATAATTTTCTTCAAGGCCATCATGTACATACCTTGAGCATCATCCAAGTGCCCAATTTCATACCGCAACTCACCAACAATCATACAGCTATGCGTGTATGCCATAGTCTGTTTCGGGTCGATTTCTCGGTGTTGCCTCAGTGTTTCGTCCAACTTCAGTAGCCTCCTTTCATATGCGTCTACTTTTACTTTATTGGCCACCTGTTCGCCACTTGCATCGCGCACATCATCAGCATTTGAATAATGCGCCGTCAATTGTGCGCGCGTCACTTCTTTTATCAGCCTCCGTGTAATTCTACTGTCTTCCACCGATTGCACCACCTCAGCCTCTTGGATTTGGGATCGGCGACTATTTTTCTCATGTAGTATCTCGTCTTGGATGGAAATTCCATGAAATGAATCGGAGGAGGAAAGACGTTGGTATATGGAAAAGTATTGTCGAAACCTACTGTTGTGACTACTGTTGCGGGTTGTCCACACGACCGACTGAGAAAGCGATTGGGTGGACTTTAGTGGCGACCGATGCCAAGTTAGGCCAAGAACCAATCGGCTGTTTCTAGAGACTCGTGCTGTCGGGATCATACTACTGTGGGTGATCTCTTGAGTGGCTGGTGGCTGATCCCGCTGGTGGGCTGTACTTCCTCTGGGGTCAACTGCTACAGCAACAGGACCATTGTGAAGGTGCTGGGTGCTGGTTGTTAGGAGGCAGGTAGAGTTGGTCTGCCAGGGACTTCGTGGAGAGCTATGGCGGGAGCCTGACCGTAGCATCCACGACGTTCATTCACGCACCTCTCACCAGCAGAACAATGACACCGCGAAGGTCGCCGCCTGCGCATTGAATACGGAGGCTCAAAGTTGTCCGGAAAAATGACATCGACAGCATCATCCGAAGGCAGTTTATTCGCTGAACAAGAGGAGGTGTTCCGATTGATTGAAGTACTTTCCGTGCCGTCGTCGTCGCTGCCACTTTCGTCCTGTGACGCTTTCAAATTTCCCCCCGATGCAGCCCTATCCAAACTTCGAAACATATTGGATAAATATCTTGAATGCCCTACACTTCTTGATCCATATCTGGAATCCATGGTACAGCGATTGAGTTCACCTGCCCGCCGAATTATTCACGAATTGTTCACTTCTCAGTTCAGAGAAGGAGAGTCTAGTGATAACAACGCAAGGTCGACGGAACAGAAACAGGATGATGACGCATGTGACGAGAGCGAAACTCGAGACAAGCTTGAAATCTTGATGCATCTATTATCAGCGACCTACGCTTTGTCAAAAGTCCGGGGCCGAAAATATATTCAACGATTACTACCGCACGAAGCCGCGGATGTGGAACCAGTTCTGGTGGTGTTGAGGTGGTTTGGGTGGTTAGATGAAGATGGCCGAAGCCGATTTCCAGAAGGAGCGAATCCAAGTAGTGGATGTGGAATGCAAACATTATCTGTGCCCCACGTGATCAAACACTTCCAATCGCAACGTCAAGAGAGAAACGACACTGATGAAGCCAAGGTTTGGGAATCCGTCCATTCTCTGCTGTCATGGCTGGGCATCATCAGCCTAGTACCCTTCGATTTACACACCATTGATTCTTCACTGGATCAACAATGTCACACCTCAATCGAAGATACCAATAAAGCAATTCCAACTACCCTAGTACAGTCTATCCTCGTCACGTCGATATCGCACTTGGCCGATTACGGCGCAACACGTGAAACTGCCGCGGCTTGCCTCGCCACGTTGTTGTCACGGCCTGATCTTGAGCAGTCTGAGCTCGATGGCTTTATCTCATGGTCAACACGAATTATGCATTGGTTTCGTACGGGAAAAGAATTGCAGCAGTCCTCATCGTCGTCATCGTCAACAACAACAATCTTACCGATGCCAGAATTGCGGCCATCTGTCTTTCTCGTCATGGGCGTCCTCCAAACACTCGCTGCAATCTTCAAAACGGGTCACCGATCAAACCTCTATTCTTCTCAGCAGAAATCAAGTAGTATTGAGCAAGTATGGGAGCAAGCTATTCTTTTGGCAGAGGGACCTGTCGGCAGTTGCATAACAGTGCGAAAATTGCTCGTGAAGCTGTTTGCACGCTTCGGATGCGCCTATTTACCTCCACGAATTGCTTCGTGGAGGTATCAGCGTGGTAAGCGATCGTTGGTTGAAAACTTGATGAAAGGACATTGTTCTGAATCGAAATCAGGCAATAAAGGAAGCCTGATGGGAAATGATAGCGCAGGCGAGTCACTCCACAAAAGCGACATTTTATTTCCGATCCCAGACCAAGTGGAAGATGCCATGGACCAGCTCCTCCGCGCACTTACAGACTCTGCAACAATCGTTCGATGGTCTGCCGCCAAAGGAATCGGCCGTCTCACCGAACGAATTCCGGCAATTTGCGCCGACGATGTTCTGGATGCCATTCTCTTATTATTTTCTGATACTGATCGCGACCAGGCTTGGCATGGAGCGTGCCTTGCATTAGCGGAGCTGGCTCGGCGGGGATTGCTCCTACCTGCACGATTGGGCGAGGTAGTACCATTGGTTGTAAAAGCAATTGGGTATGACATCCGGCGGGGACAGCACTCCGTTGGAGCGCATGTTAGGGATGCTAGCTGTTATGTTTGTTGGGCGTTTGCCAGAGCGTATGCGCCATCTGTGTTGAGGCCATATGTGAAAGAGTTGAGCGAAGCGCTAGTATTGACAAGTTTATTTGATAGAGAGGTAAACTGCCGTAGAGCAGCGAGCGCTGCATTCCAAGAGAGTGTTGGGAGGCAAGGAGCTGATAACTTCAAGCACGGGATAGAAATTTTGACAATCGCTGACTATTATTCATTGGGGAATCGAAATGACTCTTTCTCGACTTTGGCCCTCGGCGTTGCCCAGTTCGAGGAGTATCAAGTACCTATAATGCGACAATTGGCTTTTGTCAAACTCCGTCACTGGGATATTGAAATTCGGTCAACAGCCTCGAAATCCCTCGCGATGGTCTCCAAACTTAATCATTCTTTTGTCGCAATAAATGTTTTGCCTACGCTGTTTGAGCAATGCTTCAGCAACGATCTCGTCGTTCGGCATGGCTCACTTGTTGGCGTGGCTGAGATAGTGCTAGCATTCGGCGAAGCAAGCCTTACCACTCTAGGAGGGGTTTTACCTGACAAGACAATTACTTTAATTGCAGAGCTCGTGCCTTCGATCGAAAAGGCCCGACTGTATCGAGGAAGAGGTGGAGAGATAATGCGTGCTGCAGCTTGCCGCATGATTGAGTGCTTATCTCTCGCCTGTTTACCCCTGACTGTCAATCAGCAGGTAAGTTATGAACGGCATTCTTCAAGCCGATATCTCATATATTGCGTAAAAATTGTAACACAAAATGATTTGCTATGTCTCTTCAGGTCCGACTCTTGGATTCTGTAGATGCATGTCTAGCTCACCCTAAAGAGGACATTCAAACTAGCGCTGGTAATGCACTACTTGCCCTTCTAACGCAGTTTTTTCCTGTTGGCATCAAGGGTCCATCTCAGAGGTTACAAAATCGTGTTGTAGACAAATATATCTCAATTGTTCAGACGGAGGACAATGCTGCTGCGACGCGAGGTTTTTCTTTAGCTTTGGGTTGTCTTCCTGCAAAACTACTTGCTCCCAGCAAAAGTGTCCTTGACTCGGTTCTCAATTGTCTCTGTGATGCTTCTAGAAAGGATAGACTTGTTGGGAGCGAAGGCGACGCAGAAACTCGACGAAATGCCATCATTTCTCTCGCAAAAGTCTGCACGGTAGTTGGCATCGGCGATATTCAACTGACCGTACCTGACGAAGGGACTGCTCCAGTTTTCCGACTGACAAGAGAGCAGACTGCTCAAGCGTTTTCTGCATTCCTCGCAGCGCTGGAGGATTACAATACAGATAGGCGTGGCGATGTCGGATCGTGGTCCAGGATTGCAGCAATAGATGGCTTGGAAACGCTTACAAATCTATCAATCAAAGCATCAACAATATTTCCACATTCATCCTATCATCAACCAGCTCATTTGGCTCCTCTGGATCATATCATCGTTCCATCGTTCATGACACGCATGTTTTCTTTTCTGGAAGATAAGTCGACAAATTTGCATCAGTCTTTACCAGAATATACTGGATATCAAAGTTACTTTGATGAGCGGTTGTGCTGCTTTGTTTTATGCTCACTCCTCAGACAACTCAGCGAAAAGCTGGACGTTGTTCGATGCAAAGCTGGCGAATGCCTTCAAAGATTGCTCACAAACAGCTCTCCGCGATTACCTTTTGTACCTCAT
The DNA here is from genome assembly GCA_036939735.1 of Discostella stelligera. Lineage (NCBI taxonomy): Eukaryota > Bacillariophyta > Thalassiosirophyceae > Thalassiosirales > Thalassiosiraceae > Discostella > Discostella stelligera. Next base: position 22,746 of record JALLBB010000387.1, on the reverse strand, counting down.
CGTGAGATGCTCATATGGGCATTAAGGCTTAATGAATGTTGCACAAATTGGGCAGACCCTTCGCAAACGTTTCCTCTGATAATGAGGGCTGTCAATATTGACGAATTCATGGAATCTATACTTTCTGGGATCGTCGTGTCCGTAGGAGGATTGACAGAGAGCGTGTCTAAGAGCTCAAGCGCAGCGCTATTTGAGTGGATTAGGGGGGTAAGATCCGCGAACGCAACACAGAAAATCTTCCACATGGGAGAAGGTGAGATTATGCTTGAGTTGTGTTCTTATCATTGTGATATTAACTAATCGAAATTCTTGATTTTCAATAGTCTTTCTCGGATTATTTCATAAGCATAAGAGGAATTCACGGGTTCTTCTACCTCTCTTGTCTACGTTGGAAAAACTGCTGTCACATTGGTACCTCGATGAATTACTTTGTGCCAAAAATAGAGATTTTTGTCTTCGGCTAATGACCTGCCTTGAGAGTGAGGCAAGGGGCTGCGGTGACATCAAACTGCTATTGGCAATCGTAGGGGTTTCGTTTGCCCTCCTCGAGCCACATCTTGAAACTATATCAATAGTAAGACTTGAATATTGCAGTATACGTCCTGATTTTTTGCTGTGTCACTTACTTTTTTACATCGAATCAGATGCGAAAGGATATTCTTCCCTTTATCATGGTCATGTTACTTAACCCCTATCCTCGAGTCAGACGCTACACTGCTGAACAACTGTACATCAAACTTGCTGAAAATGGCGAGATTCTTGTCGACGAACGCGAATCCATCGAAAAGGCCAAACAACTAATTGCAAACACAGTTTGGCACGAGGAATATGATCCTACTGGTGAACTTACTGTGTGTAGAAACCATATCGCTGATACACTCGGCATCTTCTTGACAGATGATCAACGCGATGCGACGATAGGGAAAAGTATTCGCTCACACTCAGCGCAAAATGATGAATTTGAATCATACTCTAGCCTTATTCGGATGGGCTGATTCGGATGAGCCAGCGGCAGCGTAGTGCAACTTCTGCACGAGGATGGGAGATAAACATGTGATATCTGGGTAGTAGTATTCTTTAAACGAGACAACCTTGTAGCATGACGTCATTGATTCTGTTCAAGTATTCTAATTCCTCAATCACAAGGTTCAATTCAATTTTGGTTAAAGTCCATTCCGGTGAATAGCGAGGAAGGCTCTTGATTCGACGAGAGAGGCTCAAAGATTCTGAACTCAATATTTTCTATGAAAAGAGGCGCGTAAGAAGAATGTTTAATCTTTGCTTACTTGTCTTCCCAGTGGACTCACCATTTTTTCTTCTTCAAGCGTTTTGTTCCGGACGATAGGTCTATTTTCACTTGTCTTTGCACTTGCCATCGGCACAATGGGAGCTAAATTGAGTATTTCTTTTTTAGGGATAAAAGTATCGTCATAGCATTCTTCAAGTCTTGCAGAGATCTTTGCCTCCTCAGAATGTGACCCATTCGAAAATGCAATTTTGGTTCCCGCGTTTACTGTCTGACTCCCCTCCGCTTGCTCCGCGCCTTCCAGCTCTTTTTCGCGACAAAATTCCTTGCGGCTGGAGTCTCCTTCTCTCTTGCAACAATCGTCCTGCATCGCCTTGAGACTGCAATCGGCGACTTCCCATTCTGGGATGAAGTAGTCGCGCATCATAGCATCGCGAGCGATTGGAGGGTTCCGCTGAGTAAGCCATCGTCTCACGACACCTTGAATTATGGTCACATTAGTAAGGATCTGTTTGTAACTCGATCTAACAAATGAACTTCTTTGCCAAGATTGAATTCTTATTGCCATTCGACGCTGTCGTAAATACGTGCCACGTTGGATCATCCCACGAACCATTGCTTGGATCAACACTGGCTCATGGACTGGCTCTGCTGTATGTCCAGATTCGAAGTCATTGATCAAACTCCGTTCGGCAGTGTCTTGCTGATCTGATTCTATCAAAGCTGTCGATTCTAGCTGAGGTATAAATAATAGTTCGTCTTCAAAGCTACTACTTTGATCAATGTAGAGCGACGAATGCTGTTTCAAAGCCTCTGATACCATACCAACATCTAACTCATCAGCGTAACTCCAGATCTCGTCCTCGCTTTCGCTCCACACATCAACGCTTGACCAGCCACTAGAGCTCACGTTTTTCGAGCTGTCTCCTCCAAGACTTTCACCGTCGCCATCACAGCCCGAAAAGTGATTTTCTGTGAGTACTTCGGTCGTCACTTCCTCCAACTGAAGTCGAACAATCTTCTCTGAAATGCCAACAGCTTTCATCTTCACTTCGAACCAATCTTTGGAGTATTGTGGAAGTCTTTTTAATTCTTCTGTGAGGGATGCATGTTCGATCTTAAGCCTAGTTGTTAACATGTTGCGGTTTTCCTCTTCCGACTGTACTTTACCATTCTCATCATCGCTGTCCATATCGTTGAATGAGTAACAATACTTGTTCTTGTTGCTTGACCCACTTTTGCCGGAGGTTGATCTATGATGTGTGGGAACAGAATTATTACTCGGGTTGCTGCCAAAGGTATCCACAGTGAAATCAGCGATTCTGTTTCTATTGTCATGATAGCCAGTTTCAGCACTCGGTGAAAGTGTGTCACTGTCTTGTGTGGGGGAGAGACTTCCTTGACTAATGGGAGACAATGGTGGAGAAGATACAACCGAGGACGTGATTCCATTTGCAGAAGATGATTGATTTGAAGTCGCACTACCGCTCGCGTCACCAGACACCATTAAGACATTAATTTCCAACGGTGCATCATGCACTTTCTCAAGTTCTCCTTCAATGCTACTCCCATCGTCGCTATCATCTAAGCAATTTTTGGCGTTAGCCAGTTCAATAGTAAGCTCTACCAGCTCTTCCTTAAGTTGAAACCATGCTGGAGTGAACTTGGTACATCTTTGTAACTCCGATTCGATTTGTTGATATTTGGACGATCGGCGGTAAAACTTGGCGGTGCCTTTACAAATTTGTCTACAGCTGGTGTTGCAACTGAGTCCATTTTCATGGTCGACCTGACTGTTCATAACGGGCACTTCAGACGTGTTCACTTCCACCTCAATCGTCGGATTCTTATTCGTTATTGATATTGCATCACTTTCTGGTTGAGTACCCACTGATAATTCAGGTACTTTAATACAATCATCAGCAGCAAACTCATTCCCTTGGAAATTTTTGTTGTATTCCTCAATATCTTCCCTGGGAGGCAGCACCTGTGTCGTGCTGTTGATGTCATCGAAAACACCACTATCGCTGCCGGTGCTGAAACCACTTGAGCTGGACAGAAAGTGCAGTTCACGATCCTCCCTTGCGGCATCTAGTTCCTCCGATGCGATCTTCAACCTATTCTCGAGAACGAACCACTCCTCGGTGTACTTGCAATGACTCTCTCTCAGCAGACGCATTATATGGGTTAGGTTGTTGCATTCGTTTTCGAGAATGGCTATCGTTTGATCTCCGTCCCCATTGCAATTTTCAATGTTACTGAGATCTCCGCTTACATTAGGCGTCATGAAATTGTTTTTCTTGCTGTTTGGTGATTGACGCTTCATTATTTGTCTGATGTGACCAGGGTCGGATTGGCGGCGCTGCTTGTTCGTCCGGATGGGTCTGTGTTCGATGTCGGCATCGCTCGCATGCGTTGCTTCCGCCTTCAAAGTCGATGACAACATCACAACTGGAGCTAAAGATACATTGATGTCAGTAAGTTTCTGTATTCTATTTTGACAACCCGGCGTAGCCGTCACATGAACAACCTCATCTTCTGCATCTAGTACCGTTTCCTGAGGTTGTCGCCTAACACGATTCTTATCCAGCGCCTTGTTAATATGACGTAGAATTATTTTCATGGCAAATGATGAGCAGTGGACAAGAGAATCAACCTTTGCCATAGACATAAAGGACACTGCCTTCGGCTTGGAGATTTCAGAGCCAGAGAGAGGTGGTGGCTGACACAAGAGATGAAAAAGAAAGGGATCTACTTACTAGTACTACTACTAGTACCCGCCCCATGTTGTGATAACAGAGACGTTGTTTGTTCACAAGACGGTTCACAACAACAACTGCGCACCTACAACAGCTACTGACTACGTCGGAATCAGTAGTTCACCGCAGACAGAAGAAAGAAAGGAGAAGGTTCTGTGATTCTGTTCTGACCGTGCCGATTGATGCCCGATACTCAAGCGGGACGGTGAAATGCAACACAGTGCAAAGATAAAAGAAATTATTACGGCAAGCACTTTGCCTATGACCATGGAATCCTCCACAGCTCTAAAATAATCCGGCCTTGACATCACATTCATTCTCATAAATCTGTTTCAAGGTCTGTCGCTTCCTTATTAAGTGCACGTTCCCTTCCAAATCAACCAAAACCTCCGGTGCTTCCGGGAAGCTATTGTAATTCTTAGTTGACATGCCGGCACAGTACGCCCCACTACCATCCATAACTGCAATGTCGCCGATCTGAGCAGTGCGTAGAGTACGTTCCGCCAGTGCTTCGGGTTCGCCAGGTTTGGGAGTCATGAGATCTCCAGACTCACAGCAGTGACCGACGACCACGACACTTTCCATTGAGGTACCGACGTCAGAGGACTTACCCGACCCCGGGAGAATAGTTATTGGATGGATTGCTCCATAGAGAGAAGGGCGAAGAACATCAGTCATCCCCGCATCCATCTTCAGAAAAATGTGCCCATCGTCTCCCGATGGTGATTTGGTAGAGACCTGTAGCGAGAATGACAATTAAGTAGTTCATCAACCATCAGACAATTATTCCGAATTTCTCTAAGAAACATGATATCATCACTCCCAACACAACTCAGTCACATACCTTGTCCTGAATAGTAGAAACGAGTGCTCCAGCATTAGCAACCAAATACGTCCCCGGCTCAATCTCCATCTTGAGTTCCCTTCCATGCTCTTTGGCAAAGTCCCTAAATGCATCCGCAACGGGAGCCCCGATTTCCCTCAAATCGGTAGTTTTTTCTCCAGCGTTTCGCCCCACCTTGTACCCCCCTCCCAAATTCAACGTTGTTACCGTGTCCCACTTGGCGCAGAACGATAACGACGTCTTGGCCACCGATTGCCAAATGGCAGGATCGGAGCCCGATCCGATGTGTGTGTGTATTCTTTCCACTTCCAATCCGTATTTGTCAACAATGGAAGGCACCGTACCATCCGTAACGAGTTCGTGCCAAATACCGAAGGAGGAGGCTGGACCGCCGACGTTGGTTTTCGAGAATCCGGTAGCGGAAGAGGAGAACCCTCCGGATCCAACTCCAGGATTGATGCGTATGCCCACCTTTTGGGAAGTGTTGGCAAATGCCTGACCGAATCGTTCTAGTTGAGATATGGAGCTGGGTTGATCGAATGAAAATTGTGTGAGCTACTCTACCGCTGTATCGTGGTTAGAGCGTGTGCAGTGAATGCACCACTCATAAAATACATGCATTTCTCGTGGTGCGGCACAATATTTTGGACTCACCAAGCATTGATCTTCACACCCAGCTTCACCAGTTCATCAAAATCATGGGGCAATTCTTGCGAGCTCAGACTAATCTTCTCCGCCGGAACTCCCATGTCCATTGCCCTACGAACCTCGTAGCCACTGCTGGCATCGATGCAAATTCCCCGACTTAAGAAATACTTCAAAATGGTTCCATTAGGGCAGGCCTTCATGGCATATCGAACGGTGAGACCGTACGCATTAGGAAACGCGAGACAATCGTCGGCAGACTTGGCGAGCGTCGCGAGGGAATAGGCGTACAGAGGAGTGCCTGAGGCGACGTCGATGCAGGACTGCGCGAGTTCCGGCGTCAAGAAGTTGGAGGCAGCGGGCGGGGCCTCGGCTCGGAGAGACGTTGCAGTGCTGACTGATGTTGAGGTATGCGGTTTGATGGGTGCAAATGCATCAGTTGCAGAAGCGAGGGCCATCAAAATGGCAAGGGTGGAGGGTTTCATTTTCATGGTACTAGACTGATTCGAGACTGAGGCTCACAACGAGAGATACTGACGATGACGAGCGCAGCGGCGGCGGCGGCAGTAGGAGAAGTAAAGGTAGTATCTACAAGCGCATGGAATAAACATCTCTTTTCTTGCTTGCTTCTTGCGGTGGTGGGGCTGCTCGTCTGTCATGCAGCTTTTTGATGACGTCAAAGAGATAAAGTACGGTGTGCGTATGATGTCATCCTTTGGGTGACACCACCTCGTGCACTCGATCCTATCACTCGATCGAAGCCAAGAAGAATAACACTATCTACCTCGAGAGATACTATCTCTAGGTCTAGATACCCACCATGACCTGACTGTTGCCGCAACACCTCGCAGACCTATGGTAGTACCTCCAGGCCATGTGAAAGGACATGGTGTTATGATGTTTGTCATCATTATTTATTTCCTCCTTCTCATCGGGTTGCCTTTCACTGCCTCTTACTTGGCAATACAATCGCCCGTAGTTACGTTGTCGTCGCATCCTGTCCTTCTTAAGTCAACTAGTAACACACCGACACAAAACTATTATGCGTACAGTAAAGGATCGGAAATATGGCCTGAATGCAACGAAGAACCGGTCCGATTGGCCGCATCTTTTCCAGGGGGTGTGATTCCAAAACCGGCGAAGGACCTTCTACAGTTGGCTTCTTCCGCTACATCCACTGGTAGCTCACCAACCGCGTCCATATTCCTCGCATCGTCCGACGCAACTACTATTGCGGAGGATGGAGCAGCATCGACATCATTACCATTCTATCAAACGAAAGGGATCAAACGTCGTGCGGTACGCACGACACTATCCCACATACTTCGTTCCGCAGCGCAGGCATCGACGCGTCGAGCACGCTCGCCTTCCACCATTGGCAAAGTGTACGGACAAACATTCGGCGTACCACCCCCTGCTATCAGCAGAGGTCCATCTATTATAGCATTGATTTTATTGGGGACCGATTGCGTCAATTTGCATGACATTGTCTCTGTTTCATTGTTGAGCACCTACATTATTGGGCTGGCATCTTGGTGCGTCGCACCGAAATATTCCAGCACTGCCCACCATCCGATTGTAAACATGCCGTCATTTCCAAGTAAGGGCCATGTTCCTGCTTTGATAAGTAATCCACTGGGTGCATCGTTGACTAATTCAAGACTGTACAAGACTTGGTTGAGATTGGGGGCGGTTTTGGGGATATTGCTTCCTATCATGGTGTTGGCTCAATTGACGTTGAGAATTAACCACCCCATACTTATCAAGTCTATGGGATTAAGCAACATTGGGGAATTGAAGAGAATTGTTGGAGGGCATACATTCTTGCTCTGTTGGCAAGCACTCTCGGAGTCCATGTCGCGTGCAGCACTGTTGCCATTGCCAATACGGATACTCATCCCGATATCTTACAGCATTTTGCGGCTATCGTCTTTACAATCATGGGCTTTTTCAGCGTCCGAATCCGCTATGCCAATGTCCATTCGACTTTTAGGTGTCGGCAACTTCTTGTTTTGGTCTGCGAACCTTGCCTTTTTCCTGATTCCCGTGGGAGTAATACGGTACTTGCGGGCACATTTCTATTGCGTCGAGGCAGAAGAAGTGACAGTGAGAAAAGGGGGAGAGAGTTCGGTCGGTCTATTGCATTGACTGGGTTTGCATTATTTGGTTGAGAAATTCAATGATGTCCGCGTGGGATGTTGACTAATCACCAATCACATGTGCTTATCAAGCCAGGTAACGACAATCTTTGATACTAGCGAATCATATCTAGGGCTTTCTAATTCGAAGTGTCCAACGTTTGGAACAATCTCGACACCGACGTTGCCCTCATTGCTATTTTTTTGTGCTCTTATTTTTCGAGTCATATCCTCGAGTTGATCCACCGACGTGAATTCATCCCTCTCTCCCATTATGAACAATTTGGGAATTAACGTCACGGATGAAGATATCTAGTATGGAAGAAAAATGTCTGCCAAATCCAAGCGCAGCAAAGTTCCCGAAAGTGTATCCCACTGCTATGTAAGCAAATACGGCAATATTCCCATTTTCGCTCTCCAGCAGGCGGGCTGCGGCGGTTCCAGCCATTGGTGCCCCCGCCGAGGACCCAAGGAGTACAATACGCTCATCTATCCCATACTTCTGACGTACCCAACGAACAACATCTGCTATTTGTTGTACTTCGTATGAGTGGCTCGAACATATTCCCCATATCGGTCCACCTTGCCAAAATGAATTCGATTGAAGCGTGAACGTAACAACTCTCCATGANACAATACGCTCATCTATCCCATACTTCTGACGTACCCAACGAACAACATCTGCTATTTGTTGTACTTCGTATGAGTGGCTCGAACATATTCCCCATATCGGTCCACCTTGCCAAAATGAATTCGATTGAAGCGTGAACGTAACAACTCTCCATGAGCCGTTTCGCTCTGATATGTTGCTATGAGGGCCAACAATATGCCGAGCAAGTCCAATGGTGTTGTGCTCCCCTCCTCCTAGCGCTGACCAGGGATGCACTGTTACGATTGTTCCCTGGGCAGGCGATGATCCGCCCGGCTCGAAGACGTGAGCATCAATCACTCCTGCTGTTGTGGACGTGATGGAATAGTTGGATATTACCGGCTTCATGAGAAAGCCGTAAAATAGGCAACTACTACTACGAGAGAGTAATTATTGTCGTCAATGTCAATGGGTCAAACTCAAACGCAAAGTCTAAATTTTGGCGCGCTCCATCCGCGCCTACCATACCGGGGTTTAAGTTCGTATCGTACTCTAGGTAGACCCTATCTCTAATCTCTACGACAGTCTACGACCCTGCCGCCATCACCTCGCTCGCACCTCTCTAACCACAGGATCACTCATGATAAGTTCAATATTCGCCACAGTTGGAACTACATCGTTCGACGTCTTTGTGCAATCATTATGCTCTCTCCCATTTATGACCGCAATGGCAAGTAAGCATCATTATCGGGCGAACGAGGCAGCATTGCCGTTGAGTTACTTAGTCGATAATGAATCATCTTTAGATCTTACTATTCAATATGGCAGAGGTCTGTGTCCGACATTATTTATCCCGCAGTGTTTACTAGTACTTGACAAGAGCATAACACAGCCCAATGTCGACGCGGACGAAGGTACAATACGTTTATCAATCCCTATTAAATCAACACTATCGACCGAGCAAACTTTCGTTCCAATTCAAATTCGGTACTTTAGATTCCAACCCTCTCTTGCTGCACAAATGGAGCGTGCAGATATAATCTTATGTCACGCAGGCGCTGGGACGTTACTGGAAGCGTTATCTATTTCGTCACAATCGGAGCAAAAATCACCCTCGAAGCAAAATATTATTAATGCAGTTATCAATTCAAAACTGATGGATAATCACCAATCAGAGTTAGCAGATGAGTTGGAAATGAATGGACATATTTCCGTCACTAGAAATTGCACATCAGAATGGACTACCGAAGACCGGGCAAATGTGTTTTGGGAAATGATCTGGAAGTTCAAACCTGTGCCTTTTGTTGGTGGATGGGGGGCAGCAGTTCATAGGAAAGGACTAGACGATCATGTAGGTCATGTGCGCAGTTTTCAACAGATTCTCGATGAAGTCATGGGTATTGATAAAAAGCGTTGTTTTAGGGAGGATTGCACGAAGAAAAAGGAAGAGTAATGTGCAAGAGTAATGTGCATGTTTTATTATCACCACGGGTATTTGAACGGCTAAGAAACATGATTTGTAGTGGTGTGAGGCACTCGAAACTCCTACGTCGATTGCGATTCTTTTTTCTCTTCTTGATCCGACTCTACGACCTCTCTGGCTGGCGAGATTACAGTCCAATTGCCACATTTCAGTCCAGCGGCTTCGTCTTTTATCCAGTAAGTAATAATTGCTGCTAATGCACTGCTTACTGTGCCCGCTAACAGGCAGGCAGCGAACCCAACCCTTGCATCCATGCCAGGATTATAGCTTAAAAAGCTCTGGATCGCCCCACCGGCATACGTGAAAAGGAAACCACTCCCCAATGTTCCCATTAAGCGCCCAAGAGCATTACTCATGTAATAAAAACCAACGCTAACTGCAACTTTATCCTGTGCAGCATACTTGACCACCAAAAATGAGTGGATGGATGAATTGATGGCAAATATAACTGCAAAAGAAACAATGATGACAACAAGCCATGCTGTCATCGACTTCAATTGATATTGGATGAAGGATTCACTTGAGTAAACGACGATAGTTCCTATCAATGTGGGATAGCAATTGAATATTCCCCAGAAAACTTCAGTCATCTTATTTGGTGGTGTCTGATTCAAAGGGCCTGTGACAAGTTGTGGCGTCCAACTCTGAACTTGCCCATACAAGATAATATATCCTCCGAGGACTGCTCCAACAACGACACGATTTATACCTTGTGAGGCAGAAAGGTAAGCAATGATTAGTCATAAGAGTGAAACATGACTGATACTAACAAAGACATAGTCAAGCGTACCAAGGCCACCGCACCCCCCTCCAGGATTTGGATTGGTGCAGAAGTGAGCAGAAGCGTCACAAACGGCACCACGAGTGCATTGGTCCTCATCCTCGGGTAAGCAAGGAAAATCAGGACCCAACGCTTGACAGTCAGGACTTCGGAGATAAAAGGGTAGCTGGAAGTTCGTAATTGGTTAGATGCCTTTCAACTTGAAATATGGACGCAGACTCTTTTTAACACTCACCGGAACTTCAAACCAAAAATCCCTCGATGCGAATAAGAACAATCTTGCAAAGCTTAATACATTCAGGTTGAAATTATCGAGCACAAATATCTCCTTCCATGATGCATTCTTCTTTTTTGCGGTTCCCAGTTCTTTACTCAAACCAAAGATGGCGAAAGGCAATGCTATTGCGATTAGCCCAATCATGAATCCAAGTGCCAATTCATAACTGACTTCCAGCAAGGCACTCCCGAGGAAATATCCCACTCCTTTCAAGGAATTTTTCCATCCAGTCAGAAGGCTCACCAACCGAAAGAGACGAGTATCTCTCCCTTCTGGTGTCACCAACTTGGTGACTGTTTTACCTCCCAATTTCGTCAAATCTTTTGCAATACCTGCGAACATTTGTGCAACAGTAACGTAGACAATTGCTTGCTCTTTCGACCATTCGTCTTGCCAGCCAAACAGCATTCCGTAACTTAATATTTGAAGTAAAAGGCCTATGATCAATGTGAAACGAATACCCCACCTCGCCCCCATCATCCCCGCTGCCAAGTTGGTGAAAACGCCGGCGAGTTCATATAAAGTGAACATGATGGCGACTTCAAGCGCGGAGAACATTTTGTTGTATGCATGAAGGAGGACGATCATGCGAATGGCGCCATCGGTTATTGTGAAGAGTAGGTATGTAATTGAGATTACAACAAATGGCCTTAGGCGAGGATCTGAAAATCCCCACGACTCTTTTCCATCATCAGCTGAATCACGCTGCGTCTTGAGGTCGTTTGTACTTCCCCCCTCGCCGTCGACATCATGATTTATATGACCAATTCCGCCATCCTTCTTTTGCATCAGGATTTCCAGGCTCTGGAGAACAGAGTTTGTTTTAGCAGCTGAGGTGTCGGCCATGGCAATGGTGTCTCCTACCAATCTAAAGAATAGTATGCTGTGTAAGTAATGATTACTTTCACCGACACTGTTCTCGCGATGTGTGCAATGCCGTGTACAATACCAGTGTCATCGTTGTCTGCGTGGAAGTGGAAGAGATGATTCTCGGTTGAATGAGGCGAAGAGAGATCATGAAAGTCCGCTCATATTATGAATCTACTCTCAAACTCTTCCATGACTTTTTTTTATTTTTATATTTTTTAGTGATTTTTAGTTTTACCCGATACTCCTAATAGCTACCACCTACACACTAAAATGCACTGTCGGATTTTCGATATCATCTATCATTCGGGCGTTGCCTTATTAAGGACGTCTGCTGGGGCAAGGCCAGGAACTAAGAAAACGGCCATTCGTTTTACAAATGTAGTCGCTATTGCACACCCCAATAGAGTTATTGCGACCGTGGTGTTCCTTTTACCAGTAACTCGTGACAGTATCAATATAATTTGTCTCACGCCCAAAACAAGCGTCGAGAACAGAGTCGCTAATGTTGTAAATTGTCCTAATCGCTCCAACCTCTTCCGACGCCTTAATCCACAGAACGAGTTTTGTCTTTTTTGTAGCATTGCAATTGTATTTGGAGAAAAGATGTTCGGTGCCATTTTGTTGAAGATTGAGTCGACGACTAGAGGCAAAATAAAAGTAATTACTCCCAGCAAGCCTGGTCTGTCCAGCTCTCTAGATATTTGTACAAGCGCCTTGGAATCAGCCGCCCTTTGCTTGGAAAATAAATGAGTAGCTTCTTTCATTCCAATGGAATTTGCTATCGACTGCTTGAGAATCTGTGACAAGTTTGGTCATAGACAAGAACGGAAGGGACAAATTAGTAACGCGAACGTCGATAAAAGTTATCGCAGATCATAGTATCTCACCTGAACATCTTCTAACGCAGAATTAGCCCCCAAGCCAAAATAGGGCTTCACAGTATGAATTGCATCACCCAAAATGACGGTTCGATCTCCTTGGTTCAGCCTTGGAGCGGCATATCGGAAACTTGGCAACAACGAAGGAGGCTTTCTTGCAATACCCTCGATCACTTTATCATCCAATAGTACCGAGAACTGTGGAAGTACGTCATCAAACACTTGACGGAGCTTCTTAGGATCACTATTCTCTTGAGCCAATTCGTCACCTCTTTTTAAGAGAAGTACCCCACATTGATTTCCGTCGGCATCGGCAGGAAGAGAATCGAATAATATGCGTCCATCCTTGGACCTCGCCGAGTAATTGAGATCATTTCTCCATTTGTTTGGTACTTTGAATGGAATAGTTTTGTAGACTCGTTGGTTGTCGTCTACGTAACGCTTAATGTGGAATGAAGGTCCGTACCTCAGTTTTTCAATGAGCGACATGGAGTCGCGCTTGGCCTTATCTGCTTTTTCCATTGCATTGGCAATAGTTCTTTGTGTGCCATCAGCGGCAACCAATAATTTGGTGCTAATCAGCTCGAATGACTCGGTATCACAAAGCGAATTTTCCGACATACTTTCGATCCCAATATTGGATGGCGTGTCACGCAGAAAGTCTGAATTACAATTCGACACTCCAATCAACACGGATGATCCAAGATTGTGATCAAAATCAATCGGAGTTACTTCCTTCTGGTACTCCAAGTCAATCTTCCCTTGGTAATTTTGCAATATATGTTGATGCAAAGCCCCAACAAGCTTATCTCTTGGGAGAACTTGTGTCATAATGGGCCGATCGGTGAAAATCCTCTCTACTCCCTCGTCTGGTCCAGCGTCGGGTGCCCAGTCCATTCTTCCTGGGACTGCCGTGCAGCAAGCTTGAACATCGTCCCACGCATCAAATTCTCGAAGTGCTGCCTGCCCTCTTTCGCCAAGCCCAATGAGGTAAAATTTAGCAATGTCACTCCAGATGGCTTCATCGTTTGGTGATGGTGGCGGTGGCAGTCGTTCGTACAATTTAACCTTGTAGTCAAATGTTTTAGCCAACATTATAGCACTGAGCAATCCGGCAGGGCCACCGCCGCAAACTACTGCATCGATCAGCGGGGTCACATCTTGCTCAATGCTAATATCGCTCGGTGCGTCGAGATTTATTGTCGAGAGCGGAAGGAGAGTGGCCGTCTTCGACTTCAGCGATGCAGTACTACCGCGACAATCTCGAATACTTGTCAGAGAATATCTCCGATTCGTAGAGGGCGCGAGTGGTTGCACCAAGGAAGAACGGTGCAACACTGATACTAAAAATCCGAAGAGGAGGAAAGCTGGCGCCATGGCTCAGATAGAGTTGACCATTCAGTTAGTATTCAGTTATTATCGCCCAACGATTCGTACTGTCCTCGATCGTCTCGTCTTTGTCGTCGTCATCGTGCGTCACATCTCTCACTTTAACCTCCATCATGCATCCGTCATTCATCTTCACCTCGCACCACAAGATTCATATCACTCAACAAAAGTGGCGGGAAATATTTCCACGTAGGAATCTATTATTTTCGTACACTCATTTTCAATTCCCCCCTCCGCGCCTGGCAGCTGGCAGCTTGCCTCTCTCTATCTCCCTCCGCCTTGCGAGTAGTAGGTTGTTGAATGCTTTTAGTTCGTACCATCTCCTATCCTTATCGTCAGATGCAATGGCCCTCACAGCGGTAGCTGCAAAGTATCTCCTACGCAGGAGTGCTCCTAAGTTAATTCGGAACAGAGCATTATTTTCGAGCTCAACCAGTCTTTCGAAGCCCTTTCTGAATTCGCGTCACCGAGTTCATCTCGTCTTCGGCGCCAACACAGATGTCGGGAAATCCATCGTTTCCGCGGGGCTTGTCCGAGCGGCGGCGGCCGCGACCTCATCGCAACATGGCACGTCAGTCAATTACGTCAAACCGTTGCAATGCGGTGGATCGGACGAATCCTTCATCATGACGAATCGTTGCGGCGAACGATCTGGTACTGATATCAACTGCGAGACGTTATTTTCGTGGAAGACACCCGCGTCTCCCCATTTGGCAAGCAGGGTGGAAAATCTGCCCGTCAGCGATGTTGAAGTGCTTTCATCACTGCAATCTTGTTTGCACAGAATCAAGGAAAGGGCTGCTGGTGAAATTACGAACGGAGAGGGTACAATGCGAAGCATAACAATCATCGAAACCGCCGGCGGTGTATTGAGTCCTTCGTCCTCATCGCCACTTAACAAACACAGCCTTAATGATGTATGGGGCTGGTCAACTCAGGCAGACTTGTATGCACCGATGAATATTCCAGTTGTTTTTGTTGGGGATGGGAAATTGGGCGGAATTAGTGTGAGTTTGGCTTCGTTAGAAGCATTATGGTCCAGAGGCTATCGAGTTGATGCATTAGTCTTTGTTGGAGAAACAGACAAGGGAGGCGGAATAAATTTTGGCAGAGAAAATGCCGCAGCTATGTTCGAATACATGTCTCGGCCATCCACTTTTCACTTATCAAAGACGCGAGCTGATGATTTCAAATTAGTACATTTACCACCGTTACCACAGTTTCCTGAACCACTAAACGATTGGTATCGAACAACTGAATTGGAATTTCAGACTTTGCACACGTTTTTGTGCAGTCGATGGACACAGGCCTTTCATGTTAATGATAAATTGTCTCACTAACGAAGTGAATGCATTGGTTTTCTTCTCTCTTTCATTCAGGCCATCTTTCAGGCCGTATCCTTCTTTTTTCCCGCCATATTGTTAGCCAGTATTTCCCATCACATCCATCATTCCACACAACCATCACAATGGTGAAGAATAAGAAGAAGCGTGATAGTAGAGTTAGGGACGGAGACGATGACAATCCACTTCTTACGGAGCAGCAACGCTTTCTTAACTCTCTTTCAACTCAAGTTCGATCTCACTTCTTCTCATCCGCGCATGTCTCCCCGGACCAACGTGCCGAAGTCTGGGAGAAACAAGCTGACTTGGGCGAGACTCTCGTTAATTCATATTCGTGGGCTACACCGGATCCTCGGTTATTGAAAATATTTCAACACTTTGGCCCAATCGTCGAAGTCGGGTGTGGTGCTAATGCATATTGGTCGAAGTGGATGAACTCAAGGTAACAAGAACAGCATATGATTCACATTTCATAGGTTATATCATGCATCATGCCACATCATGTCAATGATAGAGCGACGAACCTAAACGAAACCTGTGTTTTCTTGTTATTCATTTGTCGTGGCTCGCACCAGGGGGGGCGTAGATGTAGTAGCACTTGATTTAAGCCTAGAGGATGGTGGGAAATTTACTTCAGACGGGTCACCGAAGGTGATAGCCAAAAGCAAAAGTACTTGCTTCAAAATGGGAAATTTGGAAATCCGTCCTGGAGGTCCAGAAACTTTGTCACAAGACGCAGAAATCCGAAAGTCGGGTAGGACATTGTTCTTATGCTATCCAGATGAAGAAGACTACGATCGTAAGCAGGTCATCAATGATGATAACGATGAGGAAGAGGATGACAATAATTATTCTCCTCCGATATCCATGGCAGCAGCCTGTCTCGAACATTTCACCGGCTCGACTATCATACACGTTGGTGAACTCTACGGCGACACCTTGAGCTGCGATCAGGCACCATTTGGCAGATCATCTTCGAGTGAGTTTAGCCAACGCTTGGCCACTGAATACCACTGCATCCTGAAAGTAGCACTTCATAGTAATTGGTTGCATGTTAGAGACACACTATCTGTTTGGAAGAGGAGTGAAACGTGTTGTATGACATTCCAAGATGAGGATGATGATGACTGCAAAGATAATGTCAGTGATGATGAGGTATACTACAAGTATGTTCCACCTGATGAGGTTCTTCCAATTGATTGTGCTGCGCCATGTGTAGCTCATCTTCTTAAGGAGAGTACCAACGGAGAGCCAACAAGTAAAGTGGAAGATCGTTGCATATTCCCCAACGTTGATAAGGGCATCGATGAAAGAGAGGCGAAGCAAGTTCACAGTGCTAAGAAGCAAAGAAAAAAGTCGAAGTCTAGTAACGAACGCACTTTAGCAGGTAACGCTTGGTAGTGGTACCTGGTTAGTAAAAATAAAAAATAAAGAGTCCGCGATCAGATGGCTTTCCCACTCAATCCCAACACATCGTTCAATGTCTTCTCCAAAGTGTCAGCCTCCGCCGTTGTTTTTACTTTGAATAAAGAGCTATCGACGGCGCCACAACTGTTGGGTGCGTTGAGCTGGACAAACTTGTCGCCTCGACGAAGAACTGTACAAGAAGCCTTATCGAGACGAATGTTAAGGATGACTCTAGTCGCCCCCCCTCCAGATGTTTCTTGTCTTTGCACTACCCGCGCTGTCATGTGCTGGTTCACGTGATTCTTGACTCTATCGTCATCTTGTTCTCTGGGGAATTTGCTTTTGAGGATTCGGACAGGGCCGATACCAGCCTCCTTTTGCACCAACTTTGGCTTGTTGCCTCCCTCTCCCAGACCCGTCATAGAATTTCCTGTTTTTTCAGTGTTCGTAGATGTATCTTGAGTGCGCTTTTGGATCTTGACCGACTCCATTCGCCCTGACGTCGAGGGCACCGATAGCACGTCACCCTTCGATGTGCTCTCCTCATCAGCGTCTGTTTCAACCTCCGGAACCATTTTGAATAACTTCGCACGCACTTGGCATAGACAGACCTCTCCTTGTTCACCATTATCTATATCCACTACAGATGGTATTGGAAACTGTGATTGCTGCACAGTACTTGGGTTTGAAAGTTTCTCCGTAAGGGAGCTTTGATTGCTTGTTGCTGCAGAGGAATCAATCGAGGGCGAAGATTTGGGCTGTGAGACAAAACCGAATCCAGTTGCAGCAGACGACGTCTTGAGTGAACCAAAGCCAGAAGAGACAGATCCAAAACCCCCGCCGAATAGCACGGACTTCGATGTTGAAAGACTTGATTCGCCATCGCAGAACGCAGCATTGGTGGATGCAGATGATGACTTCAACGAACCGAATCCGTTAGACACATTTCCGAAGCCTGAACCAAACAGCGCTCCAGATTTTGCGGTAGAGCTTCCAGTCATAGCAATCCCAGTCCCCCCCAAATAAGAATTGGAACCGTTAGAAGACGATTCGGCATCAGCCTCGAAATTCTTGGCTGGAGAAGTATGAGCGAGCTTGATCGCAGCAAAAGTTCCTCCCGCCACGGCTCCCCCGCTCGTACCCGCGGACCACTTGCTACTCGCCCTTACGATCTTTCGATTCTTAAGAACTTCCTCTGTTGCGCGTTTGAATGGATCGCTCCGTTTTCCACCTTCCTCGTTCAGGTTGTCGTCGTCGTCCTCGCCTGAGCCGTCGCCGTCGTTCGCAACAGCGTCCTTACTCAGCTGAATTTCCGATTGTCGTTTCTTGGAGGAAGGCTTTGACGTGCCAGTTGAATTCACTCCATCTTCTTGGGTGGAAGCTTCACCATTTCCTGCCAGTGGGGAATGATCGTTGTTTTCTGGGGAAGAGAAGGTCATGGTTGGGGCGTGGGAGTGGATGGAGAGGATGTTGCGTAGTACAGCGAAAGATGGAGAGATAAGTGTACGTAGAGAAGTAGTATGAGAGAGAGCGATGAGGTGAGCGTCGAAAAAGTTCCGTGCAGGAAAGAGGATTTGATACCAAGAGATACATGGGAATCAGTAGAATTAGTAACAAAGCCGCGATCCAACCGCGATTCATCAACACCTTCCTATTTGCTAGGTGGTTCAGGCGGATTCATAGGCACGACAATGTCCAAGTTTTCAATTGAAAATACGCTGGTGACAGCATGCGGTCGAACAGTAATTTAAACCGAAATCATTTTTGACACAACTTGGAACGCTCAAGACACCTTCCTTGCAGAATTCCCTCGACCTGGCACCCAACTCATGAGGCGATTCTTTCTTCTCACTGCCCTCCTTCTGGGGCTTCTCGCTGCTGCCAATGCTCAAAAAATGGCCAGTAAAGCAAAACGTCCCGATTTTCCGCTCAATGCACAGGATGGATGTACTCCAGGACGGAGAGTTACGGCGTCATGCCCCATTCGAATGGAGTGCTTCGTGGACAAGAATTACAAAAATGGTGGAAGATGTGACTGTAAGTATAGTATCTGATGACCGAGCAATGCAGTTGTAATCCAGAGAACTCACTGCCATCGATACTTGATATTCATTCTTGTACAGGTAACCCCCTCTGGTTAAAGTACGACGGGAAACTTCCATTCGATGATTCAGAATGGGATGACGGATTCACCACGAGCGATTGCAAAAATCATCGACTTTCAAGATGCGTCGTAGCCAGTTTCCATTTGATTGGTTGCATCCTTACATCGTGTGCCATCTACACCCTCTCGTCCGTGATAATCGAGCTCATCCGTGTCAGGGCGATGAAATTCAACGCCACTTCTTACAGTATGTTTTTCATACTTTGGGCAGCCTTTTCGCTGTTTTTCACGCATTTGATTTACTTCCTAAACACTTTGGATGCGGATAAGGTTGAATATTGGTACAACTCCAGAACCGTTCTATTCACTTACGCAGTCTTCCCCTTGAATTGCATCATAGACTTCGAGATTGGAGTTACGTGGATTGATCTTTATGACAGGTAAGCTGTTCTGTTTTAATCTCGAGGAACAAATAAAAGAGAGTCCAATTTTACATGAAATTCTTTTTACCGTCAATCCAGGACGAAGAGAATGAGCAAGCGAACCTCGTGGGCTCTTATTTTGCTCCGTATTTTTATTCGCTGTGTCTCGTTTGCCTTATCCTTCGGTATTGTGATTTGGGTTGGACTTGGTGGCATCCTGAACTTGCTTCAGTCGGCCCTTGTGCCCACTTGCATTGGATTGGGCTTCATCTCAATTGCCGGCATCTTGATCATTAAGACCCTGAGCCCTAAAAAAGTGGATACTTCTAATCCGAATTGGAAGGTTCTCGCTTCGATCAGACGAGCCGTGCAGCATGGAATTGGTGCAAAGCTCGTGGAAATTATTGGCTTGACTGGAATGATTCTCACTATCCGTCACCCTTTGATTGGGCACATGTACGGCTACTTCAACATCTTTTTCTTCATCGCATGTACATTTAGGCAGTGGGCGTGGATTCATTACTTGATCCACGGCAGCAGGAAGCATCTCAAGAAGTACGCGAATAAAAACGCGAGTGCATATTTTGGCTTCACGACAATTGGTTTGAACAAGTCATTCATCACTTCGAAGTCTACCGGCTTTTCTAAGATGACGTTTAATGGGCCATCCAGCGCTGCAGGCGCAGCAGCGTCAAGTATTGCCCCATCTGCAAGTACTCGGATCGAGTGACTTGTTGTCAACCTTGTCTCGTTTCTGGGAATTAATGTAGTTCAGTAAACTTTTAAGTAGAATGACAAATGCGTTCACCCAGTCTTACGAGTATTTTGCGGCTTCAATTTACTGGTCTGGGCATTGACTCGTGACAGTGTTGAAGGTACGTTCGCACTGTATTCTGGGTGAGTTATGATTCAAGCCATACATCAATATTCCAGCGGCGATTGGCAACGATAAGGAATCCACTCCACTCGCCATGTCGATTTTCAATCGTTTGTCACATTCACGAAGAACAACATCACGAATGCCATTTCCTTCATTGCCCAAGACACAGCACCACGACCGGCGACAGCAATGTAGCACGGAGTCAAGCGAAACGAGTGGAGGTAAACATTTCCGACTTTCGTCATTAGTATTGTTTGAGTTGTCGTCATCACCGTCGGCGACAGCAGCGAAGCATTCGACGCCCATCTTTTCCCGTAGCCACCTCAAACAAGTTGCCAATCCTTTATATTTGAAGTCATTTTCATCGTCATAAGCATGATTTGACAACCCATTTTCCCAGTCCGCTACTCTTATTATTGGAACAGAGATGACGTGTCCCATAGATGTACGAACCGACTGACGATACCATGCATCACATGAATCGTCACTCATAATTATGGCGTCGATAGAAAAGGCTGCGGCAGTGCGAATAATGGAGCCCAAGTTGGCGGTGTTGGAGACTGCATCGAGTGCCAATATTCTTCGAATGGGTTTGTGTTGGCCGGTACCGGCGAAAAGACTGGTAAGCCACGCATATCCATCATACCTCGGGATGACCGCACATGCCATTGCACCGCGATTCACTGGAAAACCGGCAATGTCCGACAACGCTTTCTCGTCGGCAATGACAATTTTGAAAGAAGGGTCAGATATGGATGATTCTCCCAACCGCTTGTCAAAATCAGCAACAAGCTTCGTTGGAAAATCGAAAAAGGTTGCCGGTTTGGTGAGGATGGAAAAAACACGAAGAGGGGGCGGAGATAACGTAGCATCGCTTGAGTTTGAGGGCGCGGCGCTGCCATTGATTATTTCGCATCGCTGTATCATCATTCGAACCGCTTCGGTGCCCTCCGATATGAATAAAGCATCCCTTTTTTCCCTCGTGATTGTTTTTTCTTTCAAATCGAAGAATGGTGCAATCCATTCTGCGATGCGTCTCAATCTACGATATTTTTCGTCTTCGACATCAGTAGCCGCATTCTGACCACTTCTATCCAGTAGGATGCGTCTGATTTCGCGAACATCATCTACCGTCACATGTGCGGCATAATCCTCCCTGCCGATAAACCACGATGACCACGCGGGATGCGCCGTACTTTGTGGCTGTAAATATGGTCGGTGCTTCGCTTCGAATTTTGCGCGCTTGATCGCATTAACAGTTGGTCCGTGAGCTTTTGCCCCCTTTGACCTGAGGTTTTCGGACGACGCCATCGTCGCTTGGAGCACCTTGAAGGTGGTAGCCGGCTCTGTTGTTGAGGGTTGAGGGAGGATGGAGTTGTATGGAGGAGCAAGTGAAGCTGAGCTGTGAATTGGTGGCACATGCCACACTGGCCATTGGCCACATTGGCCACAAACACTGGCCACATTTGGTCACATTTGGCCACCTTTGCCATATTGGCCATATTGGCCACATTGGCCACAAAAATTTGCAGGACCGAAATTTTTTTTGCAGGTTTTCACCTACTTTTTGCACACTTTTTGTTTTTGCTCGCATCAGAATGTTTTTTGGGGGGCTTTGCCCCTGTTTTCCAAAATTTCTGGTTTCTTCCTGTCGTCTCTTACGATTTCCCTTCCTATGGTACTTTTTTTAGAGGCAGGCTACTTTCAAACATCAGACAAGCAAAATCAACCATACTCGTTAAATGACTTGGTTAAGCACGACAATCTGCACTTATGAACCATACTTAACAACCCGATTTGACCAAGTCAAATAGTGTTGACTTCACTCACACATAAAAAGATGGGATGCTTCTTCTCTCCTTAGTCCTATCACTCGTGTCAAATGGGTGCAAAGCGGCAGCTTATCTTTCGACTCATGTCCAAAGACAAAGTGCAAATAATACCAAATCCCACTGGCAAAATGTACAGGGAGCCCTATTAGGAAGGGTATACCGGCACTCCTAACAAGTTGAAATGCTCCCTGTGTTCTCCAGAGTTACCGGACGTCTTTACCATACACATTTTCAGCAGTACCTCTCATTTCAGACAGCATTGGAGCTCAAACTCCCATCGACTAAAACTCGACTTTGATCCAATCCAATTTCTTCACAACAGACATATGCAAAGGTCTGGTCAAACCTTGCTTCTGTTCCATCATTGCACATAAGAATATCTCCAGGTTACCGGCATCAAAGCTCAGTCACTTGAATAATGGTCGATCATATCAAACCTTGGCCTTTTTCCTTGTGCACATTCGATTTTCTTCCATCTATTCATGGCATTCTGAATATTGCTGTCCAAATGAGCTGCTCTTGCCTGATCCTCCGCAGATTGTTGAAAGGTTCAAAAGAAACTGTAGTTCCCTTCAATATCATCATCAATATCCAAAAACGAATCGGGTTGCTGTTGCACCGTCCTCAACAGTTCATGCAACACCACGTCATAATCTGACAAGATTGCCAATGAACCATCCGCATTTCCAAAAGCTGGCCCATGCACATGGCCCTCCTCTTCCCGCACTGATGTAAGCCAGGAGTTGAGTCAAATCGGCTTAGAAACACAAGTCAGCAAGATTACACGCGCGCGAGGAGCACTAAGTATCGGAGCACGCTGGGCCAGCGTGCGACGGCATTTCACTCAAATAAAATGTAG
>JALLBB010000386.1:0-16168 GCA_036939735.1 Discostella stelligera | reverse complement strand
CAATTCGTTCCCGCACCATCATGAGCAATGCACTTTTTAATACGGTATGCAGTAATTGCAAGGAGCAACCGCGGTACACGCCTCGCATCCCCCCATCATGCTTGTAGATGTGTAGGAGTAGCAGGGGTAGAGAGTGGGGATAAGGATACTTTTTCATCAACTTGAATGATGATTTTGGTGAAGACAATGGCAAGTTCGTTCTCGCTCCCTCATTCCTCTCCCCCTTCTGAATAGTATGACATCCATTGCAAATTGTTTTGTGATGGCATTCCTTGCCACCTTTATGTCCATTTTCCGAAAGTGTGCAACCTTTCTTCCCAACCGTTGATAATGTTGACTTCGCCGTAGAAGAAGTAGGTGAGATTATGGTGGTGGTGGTGGCGGTGGTGGTTGGTGTTAGTGTTGTGGTTGAGTGGGGGGAAGGCGAAACCATGAGCATAACCTTACAGCGTATCAAAGGATACGTAATCATGGTGGCAATGAATTTGGATATCATTCCACATGCGAATGCTTCGGGCATGGAGAGACTATGTTGTTGATGTCTCGTTGGAGTGTTTGATGATGATGGTGATGATGATGATGGCGATGATGATGGAGGTTGCGATGGTTGGCGTTGCCGCAACTGTCCCAATTGCAGACTCTTATAATACCGTCGTCGCACCAACCACGCGGCCTTGAACATATCATACAATGTATGTTGAATGGCTGGATTGCTACATAGCATTAATGCAGGGAGGAGTCCATTCCATAAAGATAGAATGGATTGCAATTGCTGTTGCTGTTGCTGTTGTTGTTGTCGTTGTATATTTGTTTGTTTCTGTTGGTTTTGATTCATTCGTATATTGCTATTGTTCTTACTCTCACCCTTGCCGACATTCATGGATGCCGATGCCACTTGCCTTCGTGAAGAGATAGTATCCAAGGGTAGTGTAATTCCCGTATTAATCATGGCAGCAATTGCAGTCAGCACCAATTTGGTCATGACACTGCTACTGGTACTGTTAATGCTGTCACTGCTGTTTTTGGATGATGTTGAGTGTGATGATTCAATCGTTGTTCGGCTTGTTTGTGACCGATTCAATAATTGATAGGCCGAAAACTTGGTCTGAAGTAACGAGTACACAAACCAGTATGTGAAACTCGATGCAATGGTATGTGCAATTTTATACGGCAGTCCACGAAATAGACGCGTGAATGTTTGGGCAATTGTTCGTGCTGCGGTTACTAACGGTAATGTCGATGGTGTCAAGATGGCGCTCTCATGATTGAAATCATTATTGCATGATGAGAAGGCGGATGAAATAATATTCGTAGCGTCCAATAAGGAACAGTCAGAAGCAGTATTGTTAGACGATGCACAATCATAATAATTGTCATCCTCGCTGCATTGGCATAGGGCTCTTGTAGAGGCAGCAGTGGCATTGTTGGCCTGCAGACTCGTCTTCCAAACATCCACCGGGTAGAATGCAAGCATGGCGGCGAGGGATCCGATCATACCCGCAGTGGCATCGGCGAATGCTCGTTTCCTCTGTTGATGTCGTTGCATCCCATTCGTTTCAGACATGGTTTTTAAGTGCGTTTGTTGTGTGTTGTCGTTAGTGAAGTGGAGGGGAGGAGGACGTGTATGTTGTGAGTAGAGGTCTGTCCCTTCTCATCCCGACTGGGATTTCGGGAAAAGGGAATTCTCGTGCTAGTTGGGTCGGGATTCTCGAGACAAACGAGAAATAATCTTTAGCTAAAAACTACTAGTAACTTGTACATACACTCGTCTGTCCTCCGTCATTTTCACATCCCGCCAAAAAATAATGGGGCTCATCTTCCGCAATCCAACTAATTGCGATATCATTAACTGGGCTATTATTATTATCATCTATCATCTGTCCACTTCTCTATTTCAATTCATTGTTGCGCACTACTTTAGGAGACGGATTGTACCTATTGAAATGTGGCAACGTTAGATTGAAAGAGAAGTGGGGGGAGAGAATAACGCCAGCAAACGCCGCGGCTGCCATTGAACGCCACCGCTGCCATCGAACGGCGACTGCCATCAAACGCCACCGCTACCAGCAAACACCGCGACTGCCATCGAACGTCTCTTTTTGACGACGACGACAACGACTGCCATCAAACGCCACGGCTGCCATCGAACGCCGCGACTGCCATCAATCGCCACCGCTACCAGCAAACACCGTGACTGCCATCGAACGTCTCTTCTTGACGACGACGACTGCCATCGAACGCCACGGCTGCCATCGAACGCCACCGCTACCAGCAAACACCGCAACTGCCATCAAACATCTCTTCTTGACGACAACGACGAGGACGACAACAACGTTGATGATGACATTGCCGTCATTGGGTTTGCGTGAGTGACGGCAGTTTTATTTCTCATTTCCCCTTTAATCATTTTTCTCATCATTTATTTTTGGTTTAAATATTGCTGTTTTATTACCTACTGGCACAGGATGGATTCTGCATCAGCACCAACAAAGTCAATGTCGGGACACAACAAGAGGAAAAAAATTTCAAGTGTTGACAGTGAAGATGACTACAACGATGACGACGACTATGTGGAAGACGACGATGAGGATGAAGATGATGATGAAGACGAGGACAATGATGATGACGAGGATGACGAGGATGACAACGAAGATGATGACAATGATGACAGTGAAGATGTCAGGAGACATGGTGTTGAGGGGTCATCTAACTTGCGTGCAACGGAATGGATATTGTGCCCCCCAACAGGGAAAACAAAGGACTATTGGGTGTTCTATAAAGAGTTTGACAAACAATTCCATCCTGACAGAAAAGATGATGTTGCATGCATGCTTTGCTACAACTCACCCAAGAGGCCCGAGCATAAGAAGTTCTGGATTAAATATAAAGGTTCCAATAGTGGTCTCACACGGCATTTGAAGAATAAGCACCTAAAAGATTGGGAGGCATTCACAAGAAAGTCAACGAAGACAACAACAACAAAGACTCGTTCCAATGCCTCTATCAAAAGATTTCTAGTGCCCAAGGACCATGAAATAAAACCCGAAGATTCAAAACGACTGTTCATTATGGCAGCTGCAACATACTCAGTGATGGAGGGAGTTCCATTCTCAAAGTTTGAGAGCGAGTACTTTCGAAAGATGTTTCTTGCTGTGAACAAAAATGCAATGCAAATTGTTGCTGTTGCCCCTTCCACCATCCGAGAGCAGGCAATTTTGCTTGGGCAATATGCCATGGATGCCGTAGAGCTTGAGTTGAGGGGAATGAGAATGGCATGGACTACCGACCATTGGACTGGGCCAAACAATATGACCTACACCACGCTTACTGCACACTTTATCAATTATGATTGGGAAATGCAAGCAGCGTGCTTGGATTTCAAAGTATTCCATGGCAGGACGACTGGTGAAAACATTTATAACGATGTTATGTCTGTTCTAAATAAATTCAAAGGAGAAGCGGTGACTGTAATGGACCTAGAAACAGCTGCCGACCAGCACACCATTAATCTTGATGGTGATGGAGAGGATGTATCCGAGGTTGATGGGGAATTGGCATCTGTGGGACTCGAAACAATCATTGGTGTCACAGATACAATGGGCAACATGGGAACTCTTGGCAAATTCCTTAGAGAGAATGGCCATGAGCATGCATACTGCACCGACCACAATTTCCACCTGAATGCAAAACTTGTATTTGATGGTAAGTGATGATGCTACTACTTTGTACATATCCTCTTTATGATCTACTAACTATTGCCGTGTCGTTTGTTGTTGTATTATTCCAGCAAAAAATGTACCAGCCATTGCATTAGTTATGAAAAAGCTAAGATCAGTCATAACATATTTTGACAAGTCAACTCAGGCAAATGAAAAGCTGCTTGAATACCAACGACAGTCAATGATTCCAGAGTATGCTGAGCAGAAGCAACCCAAAAAACTGCTCCAAGATGTTGTGACTCGATGGTGGTCCTCGTACCGCAGCCTTAAGCGAGCTCGATTCCTTAGAAGGGCAATTAATGGTCTACTTGCAGCTGAGGAGGTGGAGTGTGAAGTCATTCTACCACATGAATGGAAAATTCTTGAGCAAATTGAGCTCGCCCTCAAACCCATGGCAGATTTCCAGCTCATGCTGGAGGGAGAGAAGTATGTTACTTCTTCTTTGGTGCCAGTCGCTGTGTATCAAATCCGTCAGACATATCAATCAATTGTGGATGGCCCAGAAACTGATGAAGAAGTACGCAAATTGGTGAAGATACTCCTAGCCGACTTTGACACAAGGTATGAATTCAATGCTTGACGATTAACAAGTTGAAGAATTACTAACATTTTAATTGTATATCATGTTTTGTTTTGAGTTCAGGTACCATCCCACTTCCATAACTAATGAAGATAGTAATGATGATGAAATGAGATTGACATACTCGAATGAAAACACACTGGGATTTCGTAATCGCTACTGCATGGTGCATCACTTCTTCTTCTTTGCTGCATTTTTGGACCCGCGAGTGAAAAACAGACTCCCAACAATGCTGCCACCTCTTCAGTACGAGAAGTTACTATCTGATTTTGAGACTGCATTGATTGCTGATGCAACAAAAAGGGCAGAATCGAATGCTAACAATGTCATTGTGAGTGACATGACCATGCAAGTGGAGTCTATTTCACCTGAGGCCCAGAGAATGAGTTCGATGTTTCGTGGAATTCAAACATTGGCGCCTACAAGGGGAAACAACACCAGTAATGAGCCAAGTGACAAGGCTTTAATTGAGGAAGAGTGTCATGAGGAAATGAGGAAATTTAAGAGAGTGACCATTGATTTGCCGCTCTATGACAAATTTGGAAAGCCTACAAACCCTTTACTATGGTGGAAGGAAAACTCATCAGCGTTTCCTAATCTTTCCATGCTTGCACGTCAATTCCTTGTCATTCCTGCAACCTCTGCACCGTCGGAAAGAGTATGGAGTAGAGCATCAAATATTCTAACTGTTCGACGATCAAACTTAACTGAGGAGGTGCTGCAGCGAATGATGTTTGTGAAAGAAAATGCGCATTTATTGCGAAAGCATTATCCACAACTTCGATTGGATGACAGCAGTGCTGGGAAGTATGCTCATCTATTGGGAGAGGAGATGAAGTTCCTGCCAGGTGTGTTTGTAAAAAATGAAGAAGATGCTGATATCGGAAAGAATGATGAGTGATCGGTGGTGGTAATTGGTAATTGGTAATTGGTGATTATGATTTATGTCACATAAGCGGGGAAATACACATTAATTATTAATTATAGTGCAATCAGGTGTTTGTCAAATTCATATCACATTGTTTTAGTGATTATTTCGATGTGGCAGAAAAATCCCGAGTCTTCTCGAGATTTGATGCCCAGGACGAGACGAGAATTCTCATGTCGAGCTAGAGATTTCCCTTCTCGTCGGGAATTCTCACATCGGGACAGACCTCTCTAGTTGTGAGGTTGTTGTTGTATCTACGACGTAGAGTTGTTGTACGAGAGGATGGAGATTCCCGCCATTCTCTACCCGCCATTTTTGTTTTTTGGCGCGCCCTGAACATCGCTGCCCTTCTCTTCCATTCTTTTGCCAAACGACAAACGACGACGACGACGCCGCCGACGACGACGGCAGAGGAATACCATGAGAGGTATTGGTAACCGAAGATCGATCGTCTACTACGCCGCCACCACCACTGCTTGCAACAACGTCATCATCGCCACGCAGCGACGAAGGCGCTGATAATACCGCAAATGATCTCACCACCATCACCATCAATAACCAATAACACAGCCATCATTCATCATGAACATCTTAGCAGAATTACAATCCGAACTAACTTCCCTCAATCGCGTCTCGCATCGACTCGCCACCACACCCAACGACGGATCCGCCTTCGAAAAAGTAGTATCGCTATTGTTGCCGCGATTATTGCAACGTATCGGAAAGAATGATGAGAGTGCCAAGAACAAGAAGAATATTATCGACTTTGACAGATGCAACAATAAGAGGAAGGACCCACCGCAAAACACCTCCACTGATCCAATTGCCATTATTAATGGTGCTGATTCTACTAGCGCTAAGACCAATGACGAACAACAACAACAACAACAAATTGACAACATGCACACAGCCATACACGAAAAGTATATTGAAATGATTTCCCACATTCGAAAACGTGCACGAGAAGATCGATCATGTTCCTTGCCATGCGATGCAATTTTGGATTTGTTGTTACTTCCTTCTACTACTACTGCTGGCAATTCCACAACCGCACCATCAGAAACAACTACTCGAACAACAACAACAATAACACCTACTAAAGAGGTAATAGGAAACACCGTCATCACTGCTGTCAGCACCAATAGCAGCAGCAGCGGCAGTAATCCATTCACCGTCAATCTATCATTGGCATTCCTCACACTTGGAATCAACCGCTGTTCTTCACTGGAATGTGCTCATTTACTTCCACGACTGTTGTTGTTTCTGGGAGGCATTCTTCACGACGTAGATGACAAAAAACAGGAGACCAAGAACGACACTACAGCAGGTGTAGCAACGCCATCCTCCACAAGAAGTGCTAACAATGCAAGTAGTGGTGGCAATCGTAGTGCATCCATCAGTGTGGGATACATGCTCCATCCAAGTCAACGTATGCGATATGATCAAACGTGTCATTTGATATTGCGTTGTCTGGAGGCGATTACTTCTTCGGATGATAATGCTGCTGCTGCTAAGGCATCGACAACGAGGGCCAGTCGCACATCTCAATCGTCTTCCATATCAACGTCAGCAACATCATCGTCATCGTCAAGCAACATCAACAACATTTCATTGCCTTCGGAGAAGTCGTCAGTAGCATCCGAATCCGACAACAATATCATGTCACTCCTACGCCACACGCGGCAGATTCTCGCCACCAATCCTAGAATAGCATCGGCTGTATTTGATTTGATTCTCGATGTTGTGCTCTACACCCCCGTCCCATCCACATCGAGTTTAATTCCACCTGGATTGTCCATGATGGGGTATCAACGACTGATTGGGGGCGCGGCGTCAGAATCAAGTAGCACATTGTTAGGGTGTAAAAACTGGAGAGAGGAACAGAACTCTTGTAGTATGATGTCCAGCACCGCGCATACTAGTGGGAGCAATAGTCGCATCGGTGGTGGTGGTGGTGGTGGCATCAACGGGGGTGCCGTTGCAAGTAGAGTCGTTGTGGCTAATAGGGGAGGAGAAGGTGGTGGGAGCAGGAGTAATTTGAAACAATTGAAGTTGAAGTTATTGGAGTTAATAGCACCCTGTCGCAAGTATGCTTTATTTCTGTCGGAGAAAATGAATGAGACGGCGTCTACTTTGGCTGTGGAAATTGCCTTGGGCACGCAGGTGGCAGGTCTGAGTGAGAAGAGTGATGGGGATACAGCGCCGGCTGGCAGCGGAAGTGTTTGTGGGTTTTCCACTGTCCATTCCCGTGATGATGCCATGAGCATATCACGAACGGTGGCATTGATGGTATTGCTCACGGGAGATTCAGATCCCGATGTGAAGAACAAGGCGGAATCGTTTTTGCGTGCACATATGGACACCTATCGAGGAAGGGAGTTGCCACGTCTGATGTCGATGCGTCATTCTACTAGTGTTGATGATCCTAGGAGTGAATCTTCGGCAGAAACTTCTGTTCATGACGCCTTGCTGGGTAATTCTGTGGCATTGACGCAAACAATTTTGACGCTTTGTCTTGGAGGTGCTGCATCTCATAATATTGAAAAGACTCTCTCCTCTCAGTACAAGCACATAATCAGCACTGGAGTACTCACGTCTCGTTTGGGGTTGACGTACCATGCCGATGTGTCCAACGCCGAGGAGCAAAAGATTTTACTCTCCTGTTCGCGAATGAAAGTGTCGGAGCTGTCGGCCACAACCGCATTGAAGTTTGTAGCTAAGATGCTGGATGAGAATCCCAGGTTATTTTATGCTGGTATGGATATAGAAAAGGAGGAGTCGGACATTGCTGCTGTTTCTATTGGGACACTCGTGCTTGCTGTAATGAGTGATATGCATCGACCTGGATCATCAGCGTCATTGGCATTAGAGTCAGCTGCATCCCTGTTGAATTCTCTGTGCATTCGTCTATCCCTTTTTTACGATGCAAGAGTTCAATCAAGAAGAACTGTCTCTGATTCATTAGAGCGAATTCGCTTACTTCTCGCACGAGCTATGAAACTTGTCTGTGCGATTCTGGTGCCGACATCATCTGGTGAATCCACGTCATTGACAAGCGTGAGTACCAAGATCTCTACTACTCAGATTGATATTCGTGACAGATGTTACGGTGTGATATGCACCTTAGCAAGGTCGCTGTTTGCGCTTGAGGGAAGGCATGCACTATTTGATTGTGGCAATCCCAATCTAGTACCTTTAAATTGTACATCCTCCTCCTCGTTGAAAAGTATATCTACGGCCACTTTACTCTTTGGATGTTCATCGAACGAAGTAGATTTGCTCCAGCCCCGTGCAGCATCTGCTTTAGACGCTCTTCTCTGGGCAAACATTCGTTTCGTGAAAAAAGTTGCTGATCAAAAGGAAATGACAAACGTGGAACCGAAAGTGTGGTTGGATGCTGTTGCAAACCCTTGGGAAAATATTTCGAATTCTGTTGACAACAAGATGGGATCAAACGCCATTGAAGTTAGCAGCAACGGCCTTGCACGATCGCTATTGCCTCTGCTGTGGAATGCAGCGCGAAATAACCAGCCAAAATCAACCAGGCTTGCTGCAGTGAGGTGGTCCAGCGAGCTTCTACTTTGTCTCGACAGTGTGAATGCATTCCACATATTGTGCTATCTGTCTGGTGATGATGATACGACCGTTGCCGCAATTGCAAAGCAGGCGCTCCGAGTCGATAAATCGATGGGTGAGGACAACGTCTTAAGTTCTGAATCAAATTCATCGGAGCCCAATATGAGAGATACAGGTTATATTCGTCCAACCTTCAGTTCGCTTATGGACGCCCTCATTGGATTTCAATCGACCCGACCAGCATACTCAACCTTTAGTGTCCGGGCAAAGGCTGTTACTCTCAGATTCTTACTACAATCTCTTTTCAGCGAAGAGAATCTCTATGACAATTATGATTGCGTTGCACTTCAAAAGTATGTGGCCACAATCCTGGGAACAATTGCATTTTACGTTGACCGTTCGTTGTCAAGAGACGAAGTTGATCTGATTGATGAGTGTTCGATTGCTTTGGCAAGCTGTACAGCCACATCGAAGGAAGCTAGATTGACTGTGATGCAACAAGGAGATGTTGCATCAGAATCGCATTTCAGCTACAGAAATATTGCGAAACAAGCATTAAAGTCAAATTCGTCCAAAGCAAGAGTAAGCGATTTGAACAAATAAATTGACTTTGTGCTGCCCTAAGATTTGTGACTCAACTCCATCTCACAGCGACACCTTGCAGGAATTATGGGCCATCTATACGAGGACCGTTCCCTTTGGAATACTCCTTCATCTAACCCACCTTCAATCTCTACATGGATCGAGAGCAGTGGACTTCATCATGATTCGAATGCATGCGTAGAGAAGCTTAAGACTCTCCTTGGAAGTAGCTTTGTGATGGGAGAAGTTCATGGAGCAGCTTTCCTCGGGGCTAAATGCGTCCGCGCGTTTCGTCTTGCTGTTGCCGAACAAAGAATTTACGAAGATAGCACAAATTTATCAGATTGTTGGGACAGTTGTTGCGAACTAGTCTCACTGCTTGGTAAAGGGTTGACACATGCGGATGTTGCCGTTGGAAATGCATGCTCAAAAGGATTAGTGATTGCACTTTCCTATGATAATCGAGATGCCCCGATTTTGAATGAACGCTTGTATGATTCTATTGCAGTTGTGATAGATTCGATGACAATTGCATTGAAGAAATACTCTTCGATTGACCATGCAGACCCCACCCGATCATATTCGCTAATTCAGGCAGCTGGATTCCTACTCGCTGCAACTACATCCGGATCTGGAGTGTCAAACCTTGGCCCAGCACGTCTACAGTGCATCGAGGCATTATTTGGTATTCTTGGATCCCATGTGCACGGAAAAGATGATGAATTATCCCTCGTAGTAGGAGAAGCTCTTGCATCCTACGCTGACGCTATCGGATTAGGAAAATGGAGTTCTTCTTCTGGCTCTGAATGGAAAGAGGGGCCATATGATGAATCGTATGCGTTTGGACTTCCACCTCATCGACATGTCGTCTACACTACGTTTCGACGGGAGATATTGTCTTCCAACCATTCCAAGAAGAACGCATGTGCTGCAATAACATTGGCTTTGATAGGACGCGCAGCACGTTTGACGAACACAGACTCTTCCGATAAACACAGAGCCTTTGTTCAAGAAATATGGTTGAATGTGGGTTTATTTCAAGAATCTTTCATCAAACTGCTCGCAGACGCCAAAAGCAGTCACTTGTCACGAGAATGTTGCTGCAGAGGTCTAGCTGCGTGCCGGGGTCTAGCGTCGGTGATGATTCTTTCCAATGTTGACGTTGTGCGGCAAAGTCAAATTAATTCCTTCAATGTTTCGCTACTGAATGCATTTGGACAAACCACCAATTTCGGTGGATCTGCAATGCAAGAGACCGATTTACAAGCATTGCAACGACGACGTGAATCTGAAGGAATGAGTGATACCAATGTCCAAGAGCCGCAAGTCGGTGGGGCAGCTGGAATCTCAGAGGCAGCACTTGGAGCTTACAGAGAAATGGCTAGTGCTGCTCTCAGCCTAGGTCAGGTTGATGTGCTTTACTCGTTGATGATACTCTCAACAAATCACTCCATCTGGCAGGTGGCGGAAATGCGTGATCGATACAGTGCCAAAGCCTTGCTTGGTGAAGCCGAGGGATCAAATGAAGAGATTCGCGTCTCCCTGCGACCGCATTTAGGAAAGCTTATTCCAAAGCTTCTCCGAGCATGCAATGATCCGAATAAGCAAACGAGGGAGCAAATGAATAATTTATGGCTTGCTTTAACCGGTGGTGGCAGCGAGAGTAGGGCGCTAGTGACGCGGTACTTATTGCCAACTATTGATGTCCTTATTCAAGATGCTAGCTCGAATTTGTGGCGTGCGAGGGTAGGCGCATGTGGGGCGCTAGCCGATGTTATTATCGGACGAAGTTGGCAGGAGCTAGGCGGAGGAGATGTCGAAATTGACGATGAAGGGTATTCGATGAAGGCGACAGCTTCTATACGCTTACTTCGACTATGGAGGATAACCGTGAGGGCGTGAGTATACGCTGTTATTATTTATTGCGTAACTGCATTTCCCGCGTCGAAGCAAACACTGATGTTTTGAGTGTTTGACAGGCTTGATGATGTCAGGACAGCTGTGCGCGAACGTGGAGATGCATTGGGCAGGAGTATTCGGGCGTTAACTATCAGACTCTGCGATCCCACGGTGGCAGATTTGGAAAGTGATGTTATGTATGTAAGTATCGCACAGCGCAAGTCAAAAGAATCACAACAACGAATACATGCTGGATACGCAGCAACTGTATCGCTCGGATGGTTGGTCAAGTATGGATTAAACCAGCCGTGTGCTGAGGCGACTGGAATATGTGTTTCTTGCCTCCTCGGAATCGTCGAGGTTGCAGAGCCATCTACTCTCGAACCTGTTCTATCAGAGCTGATTGGCTCCTTGCTCATGGCCATGTCTAGCCTTGAACCCGCCGCGCTTAATTATTTACAGGTGCGAGCAGCAGGCAATGATGCAAACTCCCATGGGTCATCGGAGTCGGATCGATATGATAGCTTAGAAAGGCTAAGGATCAACTTGGCGTTAAGTGGTCCTATCGCAGGGGTAAGAGACGCATGCAGTTTCGACCATCTTATTCTCACTACAGTTCACGTTCACCCACTCACATAAAATACCCTCACGAGTCAGGCGCTACATAAATGCCTAGAGATGGTCAAATTTGTTGAATTAGAAGTTCAAAAGAAAATTATTCCCGAGCTTGATTCATCCTTGCGAAGAGGGGCAGGATTTGCAACACGTGCCGCCACAGCAGATGCTGTAAACACCTTGTGCAGTGGAAGCCCGCAAGCCTTTTCGTTCCCTGGATCGGCAATGACGAATCCCACAGTAAGGTTGCTTCGAGCCTTATATTTTGCGTCAGAGCGAGAGCGAGGAGTGACTGCCAAGGACAAGATGACACATGCCCTTGGCTCATTGGCCCAATTAGCTCCAGGAAAGGCAGTACGAGCTCTCGCACTCAAGGCTTGCGAGAGATATTGTGAGTCGTCTGGGGGGAACAACGCACCATTCGTTCGCAAGGCTGCTGCTGCCACTGTACGGGCCTTTGCTGTGCGAGCGTCGCTTCATTTGACAGATGGTGGACCGAATGATGTTTGGTGCAGAAAAGTACTACCCACAGCCTTTATTGGTAGATTTGATTTGGATGAAAAAGTATCGTCACTTTGGAAGGATGTATGGGACGAAGGTGGGACAGCTGTTAACTCAGCTGGGCGTGATGACGTCTTCGGAGTATCGCTCCAGGAGAAATTGCTCCCTTACATGGTCAAGGCCATTGTTTCGGTTTTGCGGAGTACTTCCTGGGCAAACCGCAAAGCGGGATGCGCTGCCCTCCTCGACCTGGTAGATGCCAATATCTTGGCTCCGGTAAACGCGAAAGAGATCGGTCGCTTGAAACAACGAGCAAATGCGGCCCGTGTTCTCTTATGCGAGTGTGTGAAAATTATATCTCGTAATAGAATATGGGAAGGTAAAGGAGATGTCGTCGATGCCGGAACAAAAATTGCCGGAAAGTGGTCGACCGGGGCTACAATTGATGGGACACATGAGCAAGAATCTGAGATCAATTGGCCGTTGGTACTAAGAACTGACCGCCGGGATGATTTGTTCGATGGCGACGGTTGGTTCAAGCGTCCAGAAGATAATGAAGTGGGATGGGATGATACCAATGCCGCCGTCAATGAGACTGATGGAATGAACGCTGAGGACGATGCCGCGTTGGATTTCAAAGACGAAAATGGTGTAGTCGACGACGAGGAATTGAACGGGAATACCGCGGAATGCGATGCCGATGAAAAATCGAGAGCGCGACCAGTGGTCTTCAGTGGATTTTGTCGAGTGTTACTGAATCAGGCTTTGAGATCAAGATCGAATACTGCCATCGAAGGCCTTATACCGTATAACGCTACTGCTCTGAGTGGGCTCACGTCGCTACTGAAATCACTGAAATCTGCTTCATCGCCGGACACGGCATCATCATCGTCCGATGACAACATTCCTCATCACGTCTACATTTATAGTATCGTTGGTCCGAGCTTATATTCATTCATTGTCGAAAGTCAGACTAGCAGTAGTGTTAGTCCGCCTCCTGTGTTGATTGCTCGTGCGCTAGAAAGTCTTGCCGCTGCCATGTACAATGGAATCGGCAGAGATACAAGCCAGGGAGGGTACGCGGATACGAGTAGACTTTTGAAGTTGTTTTCACTCTTAACTGGCCCGTCACAGCCTGCTTGGACCGGTAAGTAATAGCATACACCCTGCAGTGCCTCTGCAGACACTGAAGATGTACATATCTTCTAATCCACATCTTTCCAAAATTGGCTGGCGCTGCAGTGCGGCAAATGTCAGCTCTCGCTGCCACGGGTGTAGTCGCGAACATGCCATCCGAACTATTGAGAAGGACTGACTCCATTTCACGCATACTAGAGTGTTCCACGCAAACTCTGAAGGATAAAAAATTCTGGAAGGTTCGGTACGTGCATTCGAACTCTTTTTCACTACCTATTTCTGACATAGCCTGTGTCTCTCTCACTGCTGATTTATCATTTTTCTTTTTGGTTCCTTTGCTGCTAACAAACAGATTGTCCGGGTTAGAATTGCTCCTTGCCCTTGTAAACCGCGTAGGCAATCAGAAATTGAGTACTGTTGACTCCGACAAGCAACTTATAATGGAAGCCATTCGTAAGTCTTATTTTCTCTCAAGAACTAAGGACGAGTGTGAATACTTCTTGTTTCGTCACTAATCCTACGTACATCCAACAGTCCCTTACAAAGAATCGATCAACGCCATAACACGCTCTAGCTTGGGAGAGAAGGAACCTGAAATTACAGCCACGGCAAGCAAGATACGACTGGCTATGGCTTGGTGGCCGTGAGCCGATGTGTTGGGCCACACAAAGTGTTTTATAAATTATTAGTAGCTCCATTGGGTATTGGTCATTCTCGTTTCTTCTTGACCACCGCTCATTCCATTCCTAGAGTAACACCATCAAAAGCCGTTCTCCATCACCAAATAATGAAACTCTCCCAATCACATGTCTTCAATCGTCATGGCAAATAATGGCAACGCTGTCGAGGGGATTTCCATAAAATCATCCTCTCTTTCTCCTTAAAACATATTGTCATTCAACGACTGCATCAAAGCCTCCACACCACCCAAGTGATTCGAACATCCCTGCACAATCAATCCAGCCGCAGCCCACATCGCCAATCGTCCATTGGCCACCTCCTGCGCTTGCAATCGCGCCGCAACCTTGGCATCTCCCTTCAGGTATCCGAGCGGATCCAATCCGAAATCTCCGGGTGCGCGAAGTCCCGACTCACGTCCGGAAGTGGCAGCGATGCCGCTCACGGCCTCGATTATCATAATGCCAATAAGACCGGCGGCAATGTATTGTGGGTGAGAGTTCCAAATTTGCCAAAAGGCATCGGTTTGACATTTCAACGTGGCTGCCTCGCAACCGGGTGCGGGGCCGAAGCATTCCACCTGGAGGAAGCCGGCCACGGCGAGCATGGCAACGCGGCCGTGCTTGAGCTCGGCCTCGCGTAGCCAGTAGAGATCGATGCCGAGATCGTTAATGTTGGATAGGCCGAGGGGATCGAAGCCAACGTCGCCGGCCATGGAGCCGTCGAGCTGCGTGCGTGATTGGATCCAAGACGAGACAAAATATATTTAAAGGGTAATTATTGTTGAGTGCGCGTTTGGGTAATAGATAGAGAGATTGATAGAGAAAGTGTACGGGGAGATCAAAAGCTACGAATCTTTTCTGTAACAAAATCAATGAAGCGACGATTGCTCACCAGTGCCGGTCTGTTCAAGAAGGGAAGGGAAGCACTCTTTTCAGCTTGGAGGGCAACAGAAGAAGAGGTCCTGCTTGTGGTGGGGGCGAAGGCAGCGGCAGAGCCGGCAAGTAGGGTGGCGATGGTGAGCTTCATCATTGTTGGATAGGTTGTGTTGACGGTGACGGAGCGATTGGGATGAAGAGGAAGAGATGAAGAGCAGGTGGCGTCTCACTTTAATATCAATTATGCAATACGATATGCAGTGTAGTTGGGTTGGTAGTGGTTAGTAGTTCGCGCGCTGTTGGGTTGAACATGAATCTTTGCACGGACATATTGATTCCAAGGTGCATGACCAAACTTACTCAATGTTGTTTGGAGATATGAATGAATTGGCGGGAATCAACAACTGATAGCAGCATTTTTCCCGACCGGCACCGGCACAAACTGCAAATAATGTGAGGAGGTTCGGCTTTGAGAATGCAGCAGCCACAGGGGCCAGGTTATCAGAACTCAAAAAAGCGTAATTTGCGTAATTGGTGTAATTCGAATTACAAAAGCGTAATCCAATTACGCACCCGTAATTGCACCTGCATAATTGGTGTCCGGGCGCGCCAAAATGCCATTGTCAGTGGGCGATCGTCCATTCCCCGCATCCACAACAACAAGGCGCAAACGCCGCCCCTACGGCCACTTCTACTACTCTCCTGCCTGCCACCTACCATGATGAGCTCTTCTTCGAGCAACGACAGTGACGATGGCTCCATGCCAACACTCACTGTAGCGTATGACCAAGCCAAAATGGACTCTACTACCTTCACCACCTACTTCTCTCCCGATGGTCAAACGCAGACGACGTGTGCAGCTGGCAATAACTGTGGTATGAAGTACAATGATGTGTCGGCATCAACTTATCACTGCATGGGATGTGGTCTTCGAATGCAAAGTCCATTATTTTGTGGTGACCATTTTGACGGGTGGTATGATGGTCTCGGGAATAGATTCTCTTTCTCTCTCTCTCTTTTTCTCTTTCTCTCTTTCTCTCTTTCTCTCTTTCTCTCTTTCTCTCTTTCTCTCTTT